>VTFQ01000837.1:0-5000 GCA_036281575.1 Ancherythroculter nigrocauda
TGTTGTCTCTAAAGCAACAAGACTTTTACATGTTTTTTTTTTTACATGTAGACAACTAGCATGTTTCCACACAGGCAGTAGAGGATGTTTAAAATCATCCATACACTGACGACCCAACATAAGTCTAAATAAGATTCCTATTGAATTGACCTAAGTTCCTTTGCTGGCTTTGCTGTTTGTAAGTTTGGTGACTGAGATGTGATTGTTCTGTCTGTCCATGTCATGCGTCTTATAATCAGTAGCTTGAACACTAAATGGATGAGTGTGAGTCGGTGGAGGAGCACCAATCAGCAAACACTGTGTTTTTTGCATAATCCGACATGTTTCAAAAGCCAAAAATTGCTGATGAGGCTTGTATGTAGAATTGCAATAACAAAAAGATTTTCTGGCCTAAGCTACCTATTGTACATGTGAATACTTGACAGCCCACACTTTCCCTGAGCTGTGTTTTTAGGCTCAAATTTACACTGCATCAGCAATCTGATGACAAGCCTTCTGTTATTCTATGCAGATGAATTACGAACCATCACTTTAAAAATGGTTCTTTTGTTTTGCTTTTTTATACTTGACAGTTTACATTTCAAGGCAGATTTCATCTCATATTTCCTGTCATTTTCCATTTCAAGGAGTATCAATTTTATTTTACACAAATAAATGTAATGCCTTCCGATGGATTCCAAACGTTTTATTTAATTTATTGATTGCAACATGTAATCAAGATTTTCATTATTTAGTCATGCATACCGTTACTAGACATTTTTGTCAAAATTATGATAGAGACTTGGTTTCTTGATTGCGATCTGTCTCTTAACAGATGGGTTTTGCTCTTTGGTCATATACAAAGAGAAAAAAGAGAATGGAAATTGATATCAGATCAAACAAAATTCAATAAAAAAAAAATTCTGAAGTCTCAGTTTCAGTGTTACTGTATTTCACTTTTATGGGGCTTTTATAGTCGAATCCAAAAGATTCAAATGAAATGAAAAAGTAACATGATTTTATATTAAAGTTTCCCTGTGGTGAATATCAAGTTTTTAATGTTGTTTATATGTCTATGTGGTGTTTTAAATATGCTTTAAGACAAACCATGTGCAAACTCATGTCAACACCATTTTTGAGTATTTTCTCTTTAAAGGGTTAATTCACCCAAAAATGAAAATTCTGTCATTTATTACTCACCCTCATGCCGTTCCACATCCATAAGACCTTTGTTAATCTTCAGAACACAAATTAAGATATTTCTGATGAAATCCGATGGCTCCGTGGCGTGAGGCCTGCGGGAGCAATGACATTTCCTCTCTCAAGATCCATTAATGTACTAAAAACATATTTAAAGGTGCCCTTGATTCAAAAATTGAATTTACCTCGGCATAGTTAAATAACAAGAGTTCAGTACATGGAAAAGACATACAGTGAGTCTCAAACTCCATTGTTTCCTCCTTCTTTTATAAATCTCATTTGTTTAAAAGACTTCCGGAAAACACTCGGATTTCAACATAACACCGACTGTTACGTAACAGTCGGGGGCTCCACCCCAATATTTGCATAATGCCAGTGTTCAAATGCATTACACAAGGACAGCCAGTAAGGTCTGGATCTGCACAGATGAATCATCAGACTAGGTAAGCAAGAACAACAGCGAAAAATGACAGATGGAGCAATAATAACTGACATGATCCATGATATCATGATATTTTTAGTTATATTTATAAATTGACTTTCTAAATGTTTCGTTAGCATGTTGCTAATGTAGGCTACTGTTGGTTAAAGTTACACCGTTTATTACTGTATTCACGGAGACAAGAGCGTCGCTATTTTCATTTTTAAACACTTGCAGTCTGTATAATTCATAAACACAACTTCATTCTTTATAAATCTCTCCAACAGTGTAGCATTAGCCGTTAGCCACGGAACACAGCCTCAAACTCACTCAAAATAAAACGTTGACATCCAAATATATACTTTACTCACATAATTCGAAGCATGCATGCAGCATGCATGACGAACATCTTGTAAAGATCCATTTGAGGGTTATATTAGTTGTGTGAACTTTGTAAATGCGCTGTAATATAGTCAACAACTCATGTGGCAGGGAACACGCTCGCTCTTAAAGGGGCGGCGTCAGTGAAAATCAGTGCATTGTTAATGATGCCCCAAAATAGGCAGTTAAAAAAATTAATAAAAAAAAAAAAACTATGGGGTATTTTGAGCTGAAACTTCACAGACACATTCAGGAGACACCTTAGACTTATATTACATCTTTTAAAAACATGTTCAAGGGGACCTTTAAATCAGTTCATGTGAGTACAGTGGTTCAATATTAATATTATAAAGTGACAAGAATATTTTTGATGTGCTAAAAAAAACAAAATAATGACTTATTTAGTGATGGCCGATTTCAAAACACTGCTTCAGGAAGCTAAGGATACTGATTTTTTAGAAAACAGCTGTCTGACTCGTGAATGGGAACATGGTTTGTGTAACATTAGCAACACATTATTAGCTGTTTGATAACGTAGTGAAGCAAAAGGCTAATCATATTACTTACCGTTATGTGTCAGACGTTGTAAAAAGTGATACTATTGTGCAGAGTTTACCTCAGTAAGTTGACCGAGTGGATCTCTAAGCTCGTGCGAGTGAGTGGAGGCGGGGCTAATTAGCATATTCACAGATCCACGTATACTAAATGAAGCAAGGGTGTGGAGTTACATTCAATATTTAGGCATGAAGAAATTTTTTATACAGGAAAAACTTTTAAATATGTCATTTTGGTAATCAAAGATGAGTTTTAAGGGATATTATTAATGACTACATGGGGACTTTTATTTAATAGGTTTTTAACAATATATTAACAAATCTATATCCCTCTTGAATTCAGTGGAAATAAGAGAAGCGTGAATGTTTGATGTTAATGGAAGGGGGGGAAAGCAAGACATGGAAATAAGAAATGAAAACATTATTGCAAAATCTTTATTTGGCTTTAAATTGGTCCTGAAGTGGACTCTATATTTGTGCCGAGGAACACTTCCTCATGACCTCATCGCTAAGGAAGTTGAGCCACACAATTGCTCACATCACATCTGTTTGGTCTTGTGCAACTCCAATAGAACTTTCGGGCCTCTGGCTGTAAAGTCTCTCGCTCGTTTCACTTCCTCGACACTTGTTTATCAGCTTTTTGTTCTCCATTCAGTTCTTTAGCTCCATTGATTCATCTTAACCAGCTGAGCTCTTGCATTTAGCCAAAGGTGAAAACCCATAAGAAAGAGAAATCCCATAGTCTTTGATCTATCAAACATTTCTACAAGACATGAATGAGTTGCCCAAGTCTCCTGCTGCTCAGATATTTCCTCTGATCATACCAAATCATCATAGTTTTTCTATCCACATTTATTTTATAGCTCTACTTCATGAAACGTTACTTGTGAATGATCTCTGAACGCACATTTTTTTTAAAAATGTTTTAAAAACTTTTTTTTTCTTGGTTACACAAACATTCCATTTTATCATTCTTCAAACTTTAAGGGATTGTTACTTTTGAATGTTCACTGAATGTTCTGAAACAAGTAGTGACATTTAAAAAATGTTAGATGAATGTCCAACTAAAACATTTAAAAAAAAAAAAAAGTTCCAGATAAATAATGTTTTTGTGCTAACATTTTGAGGACATTATTGAAGACCAAATAACTTTGAACGAATGTTCTATTAACATTACTGGAAGAACAGATTACTGTTCATAACGTTGCGAGAATGTTAGCTGAGAACGTTCCCTGTTAATGCTTGTCACCATTTGTGTCAATTTTTATGTCTCCAAAGGACTTTTAAAAGAAACATCTGATACAATGTTGTTACTTATCTGAGAACTCTATTATGTCTCTATGAATTGCAATCTCTAAGCAAGAAAATATTCTTCTCTGAGCCAAAAACCAGTTCAGATGCACCTGGCAATGACGGCATGTCTTAGCAAATTTGTAGACGGACTCAAAACTGATTTGTGATGGATTTTGCATGTGTAACTGTGTTGCTTCTAATCACATCCTGTTAGAGATTGTTCCAGGGTATTCAATCACTGTGGCAACATGTTTTTGCATGTGATAAGCTTTTGTAATTCATGAGGTTTTCTAAATGGTCTGAAAGCAGAGAGAATGATTGTTGTGATGTCAACAAAATTTTTCAATATCCATTTTTTGTGTTGAGTGCAAGAATGTTGTAAGCATGTCACCCCTCTAAGTAGATATTCTTCAAGTCACTGTATTTCTTTTGCATGCTTTTTTGCGCACCTGCTTACCTGACAGATATCATTGAAATATGTGTCCTGAGAATCAGCATTAGGCTCTATAAACACCAAAAATCATATAAAGCCGAAATTATTCAATTTGTCGAATATTTTTTTCACCCAGACCTGTTGCTGTCTGCATTTCCTTCGTGGTCTAAAGTTCTGTGAAGATTAAGTCAGATGATTTAGGACTGCGCACGGTTTTCCAGTTCCCGCTTGATTTCGTCCTCCACATATAAGCTTAATAAAGCCTGAACCTCATCGTCGATCCATCTTTCGTAGTTTTTAAACTCCATTGTTAGCCGCATTTCCACCACAGGAACTTTCCCCAGGAACTTTGGGCTGGTACTCGGTATGTTTCGACCGCAGGAACCAGGGTCTAAATGAAGTTCCAGTTAAAATTTTACCCCTCAGAAAGTCCCTGCTTGCGAGGTAGTACTTTTTCAAAGTTCAGGAACTTTTGAGGGTGGGACTTGGGAGCTGAACATGCTGACTGGTTGAGTTGATGCAACATTTCGTTTGGATGACTCCACGCAGCATTTTATTCCAACCACCATTTTTAACAGTCTGTTGTGGTGCATGCAGTAAGAATTGTTTACTTTTCGAAACAACAATGGAGTTAAAAAAATACGACCGAAGGACCGTCGACAAGGTTCAGGCTTTATTAAGCTTATATGCAGAGGATGAAATCCAGCAGGAACTGGAAAGTCGCGGATAGTCCTATGTC
>VTFQ01000837.1:10000-25002 GCA_036281575.1 Ancherythroculter nigrocauda
TCATTAAGAGAATAGGGAAAACCCTTTTAGACCATGCGCCGGGTGCGCTGACCATTTTTCCCGTCCTTCAACTAGCAAAAGTGGATTCGGGACTTGCGCCGTGCACTTTAGACCATGCACTTAGATCGGGGCCCATGGACTTTAATAGATCAGTTGCTCAATAGGCAACCTAACATAAAGTGCATTCTATATTGTTAATTAAATTTGAATGTGTAAATGTTTCAGTCTATATATTTTAGCATGTCAACAAATAATTCTGGTTTTGGAGAGTGTGCTTGTGCCCCAGAATATGACGTATGAGGGAACCTGTGATTAATCCTACATCAAATAATGCAAAATGACATTATTTGACAAAAACACTGAAGCAGTCATTAGTTGCCATGTTCATTACAGCAGCATCTTGGAGATCTCAAGGAAATTAATTAGCAGAAAATATTACTCCACCTGTGTGTGACATCAGTATCGACAGTACTATATTGTTGAACCAATGTGGTTCAAACGACCATGTTACTACGGTTCTGGGAAACAGCTGTGACTTCATACTATGGTAGTTAATAGTATGATTGCTGAAGGATCATGTGACACTGAAGACTGGAGTAATGGTTGATAAAAATTCAGCTTTGCATCACAAAAATAAATTATATTTTAAAGTATATTAAAATAGAAGACCATTATTTTAAATTGTAATAATATTTAACAATATTACTGTTTTTTTTTTCTGTATTTTTGATCAAATAAATGCAGGCTTGATGAGCATAAGAGACTTCTTTCAAAAACATTAAAAATAGTAATGTAAAATGACCTGTACTTCATATTGGTAAACTTTTCCTGGTTCTGGTTCCTCATCTTTCCATCTTTCTTTAGCTTTTTGTATCACTGTAGACGTTGTGTGATAAAGCGCACATTCCTCTATGTTTGATAGGTGGAGTGTCATTCACACTGTCTCCTGCAAATAAAGCCTTGGGTCAACACAGCCTTCCGCCGCTACGGTCCTGAGAATTCCACACACCCAACATCCATTCCTACAATTCCTTCCTGTCATTCAACACACCAGACACTTCCTCTCATTTATATTTGGATTTTATTAGTTTGCACATTCGAGATGATCCCTGACCTAGCAGATGTCCTTTGTGTCTTTAATGAAAGAGAATTTTTCCCACATGACTCCTTTGATCCCAATAATGAATCTTGCACATTTCTGAAGGAATGCAGTCCTTGTTTGGGCAGATGATAATGGAGATATAGGCCGAAGTGAGTTATCTGAATTGCATATATTAATTACAGATTGATGGTTGGTGAACGAGCTGCACCATAATGACTTCCCAAGGGCTCCTTATGGAAATTCTGCAGTCCTTACAAAAACAACATTAGATCTTGGATCCTCTGGGTACTACATGCTATAATACCGCATAAGCATCCTTGGTAAACAAGCCTCTGAATATTCACGCTTGGTCAAGCAAGTTTGCTAAACAAACACTGGATTGGGAGCTATGCAGGGTTCTTTGATTATTTATGAGGGTATAGTCATGGTGAAAAGAGAAAGAAGATAAATCAAGGCATCCTAAGTGATGGAATGTAAGCCTTGAGATATGTCAGTATTTTTAACATTCCAACATATCGATTGCAATCACAAAGAAAGCTGAGATCTCCTCACTGGAGATCTGTGTGATGAACAGACCCTAAAGAGATGATAGAGATCCCACATGCAGACAGGTGAAGAACAATTAGATAAGAGGTGAAAATCAGCAGCATTGACATAATAGTGTAAGTTCAAATGTAATAAAATCACTGAAGTAGTGTAGTACTGATATGTATTTATGTATCTATGGTTTCAGATATAATATAAATGATATAATATCAGATATAATGAAATTTATGGCTTCAGGTATAATAGTTAAATTTATACAACAGTTCTTTCTGGTTCTCAAATCTGATTGGCTGACAGCCGTGCAATATTCTAGTGATGACAGCACTCCTACCTTTTCAACATTTGTATCACTCCTCTTGAAGCGACTCTCATGGCTGCTGAGCAAATCCGCCGTATTTTTTTTTTTTTACAAATACTACACTTGTTGTACCACGAACTGTAGTTATAAGTGTTTTTTGGGTAAGAATGTAGTTGTTTAAACCTGGAATATGTGACTCATATTTAATCATAACGCCTATTTTACAATTCTTTTAGACGTTTTCGGAGACGCGAGCTCCAGGTCGTCAGCGGCCGTTCAGTGCTCGTGTACCCGCCGAGAACAGCTTTATCTCGGCCAGTGCTTTGGGGATTTGCCGCTGGCTCTTACAGTGGTTAAACATAAGATATAATTTATTTTGGATACATAAAACAGGCAATCTTTGGTCTTATTAACCTGTTACTTGTTCCTGAACAAATTGAATTGAGCTATATTAAATTAAATAATTTAACATTAAGGCTATATTTAACTTACATCCTGCTTTTGTACATTTGACTGAATTGTACAGTTGTGTTTATTTCCTATTGTCATTTATAATGGCTATAGTTGCTAATTTAAATATTGTTGTTCAATATTTATTATTTTATATAAATAATAATGTTGTATTTGGTATTGAGAAAGGGTCCATTAGTGCGTAATATGGATTGAATGAAAGTTACATTAAATGGAGGCAAACTTTATGAGTGAATGAGTAAGTCGCAAGAGACTTTTAAATTGAAAGGGACTAAACAAAGGATGTTGTTTTAGCACTGTATGTTATGGAAAATTCCCTTAACTGTAGAAAGTACAAATACAAAGATCGCTTTCCTCAGCAGACTTTCAAAGGGAATTTTATAATGGATATAATATTATGGACATCAGCCTGAAGAATGAATGTTATATCAGACACAGGTAATGCTTGATCTCTTTCTTTCTCTCTCAATAATATTGTACAAAATACAATGAGTTTCAATGGAGGGACTCAACATTCCTTCATTACTAGCTATTGCAAACTTTTTAGTTATATTATAATTACATATGATTGAATTACAATATTTGGCCAAAGCAATGGCTGATACTTTCATGTTTTGTTGAAATTTTGCTGAAAATCTTTTATAATAGTCTATAATAGGCTATTCAATGGCATGTTCCCATTGTAATGGTTTACCCCATAAAGAGTGACAAATTTCAGCCACTATGAGAAACTGTATAACTAGCCCATCAGTGTATCCTCAAACATATTTTAGTCCATGTGCGTGCCAGTCATGGCTCAGGACACCACATTTAAGTAAACTGGAATAAAGTTGTGTTCATTCTAAACTTTACATTTACATTTTATTTCACTGCTAAACATGGTGCAAAGCTTATCGGAAGAAATGTTGACTTCTCTGGCGACACAACCGAGCCAAGGCCATAATTCCTCGCTTGATTAAACGCAACCAATCTATAGCCTTCAACCTGGCAATGGCTGTCTTTTTGTGTCTCTGGCAAAAGCATAAATCAATATTTCTACTCCACAGCCACCACAAGAATAAAGAAAACACAAAAAATGAGAGAGACAACATGATAAAAGCTAACGAAAAGCTTTGCACCAGTCCGAGTTTGATTGCATGAGTGAAACGAGTGATTTGTGGGAGCTGTTCTTCATATATAAGTGGATGCAGATGTTTGTGGGAGAAGTGTTGGGTGGAATTATCAGTCTATTGTAGAATCTGATGACAGAGTAGGGATCTAATCAATACCAACTCCACGTCTGTCTCCATCAGTCTACAGTGAGCATTAGCACTTGCTAACACAAGGACCATTTTCCCTTGATTGTGATCAGGACTCAACTCACACCAGGTCTGAAATACGGCTCTCCAATTAAACAACCCAAATGTGCTCACTTCACTGTCTCATTCTATCAATATCTGCAATCAATGGCTGTGACAGCGCTAATTATCTGAGAGTGATTTTATCACGGTGGTGAGAGAGTTGTAAATGAGAGAGAATAATTCATTCGAACAGATAAAAATATTCCCTGAAATATCTGCTTAGTTCTGTTTGTAGAGGGATCATCAAGAGTGACAGGAGGTCAAATTAATTTTCCATGTTTATTGTGAAATGTAGTTAATTTTTTTTTCACTCCTCAAACCACCATGTAATTGCTAACAAGTTTTTGCATTTAAGTCAGTTCAAATTACATCAAATTTGGGAAAGAATCATGGGCTAACTGAATTAAATCATTCAATATATATAGGCAGGAAATGAAATTGGTTTTGGCTACTAGGACATGAGAACACCATCCATCCATCCATCCATCCGCCTGCCCAGCCAGCCAGTCAGCTTTTACATGACACCATTTTGAACTAAAAAACAAAAAAAAACTTCTCATGTTTTTAGGTTGTTAATTTACATGCCAATTCCATTTTGGGGGCCTAAAAATGCAAAATTTTGAAAACGGCTTTCAAAGTACAAGTTTTTGAGAACGATACAGATATCGTCTCTGTGTAAACTACAAAATTAACTACAAAACTACAAAAAACTAGGGAATTTGTGAAAACGGTGACGTCATGCGCATGTGTATTATGTGATCAGTCTATAGGCTCATAGTGTTTCATTACAAAGTGACATCGCCAACTACTGGCCTGGCATGCACTATACAGCATTTTTAGTCGTTTTAGTGGATCTGAGTGAATGGGCATCATTTTGCCAATGCTTTTGTGATAATACTGTGGTGCTTTTATGGAGCTTGACAGCCCATTCCCTCTCTTACTTTCATTGTTTTGAATAGAGTTGCCAAGATAATCAACTAGAAATTCACCTTTTGTGCTCCACAGAAGCAAAAATGTCATACAGACTTGGATCAACAGAAGTAAATAATGACAGAATTTCCAATTTTGGGTGTATGCTGTTTTGAACTGATTTTAAACTTGTTTATTTGTCTTTTTCTTTAATATGCCTATGTAAAGCACTTTTAAAGGTGCCCTAGAACCAGTTTTTACAAGATGTAATATAAGTCTAAGGTGTCCCCTGAATGTGTCTGTGAAGTTTCAGCTCAAAATACCCCATAGATTTTTTTTAATTAATTTTTTTAACTGCCTATTTTGGGGCATCATTAACTATGCACCGATTCAGGCTGCGGCCCCTTTAAATCACGCGCTCCCTGCCCCCCGAGCTCTTGACTATAATACAGTGAATTTACAAAGTTCACACAACTAATATAACCCTCAAATGGATCTTTACAAGATGTTCGTCATGCGTGCTGCATGCATGCGTCGGATCATGTGAGTATGGTATTTATTTGGATGTTTACATTTGATTCTGAGTGAGTTTGACAGTGCTCTGTGGCTAAAGCTAACATTACACACTGTTGGAGAGATTTATAAAGAATGAAGTTGTGTTTGTGCATTATACAGATTGCAAGTGTTTAAAAATGAAAATAGTGATGGCTCTCTTGTCTCTGTGAATACAGTAAGAAACAATGGTAACTTTAACCACATTTAACAGTACATTAGCAACATGCTAACGAAACATTTAGAAAGACAATTCACAAATATCACTAAAAATATCATGTTATCATGTATCATGTCAGTTATTATTGCTCCATCTGCCCTTTTTTCGCTGTTGTCCTTGCTTGCTTACGTAGTCTGATGATTCAGCTGTGCAGATCCAGACGTTAATACTGCCTGCCCTTGTCTAATGCCTTGAACATGGGCTGGCATATGCAAATATTGGGGGTGTACATATTAATGATCCCGACTGTTACATAACAGTTGGTGTTATGTTGAGGTTCGCCTGTTTTTCGGAGGTCTTTTAAATAAATAAGATTTACATAAGAAGGAGGAAACAATGGAGTTTGAGACTCACTGTATGTCATTTCCATGTACTGTTATTCAACTATGCCAAGGTAAATTAAATTTTTGATTCTAGGGCACCTTTAATGATCATTGTGTATGAAATTCACTATGAAAATAACCTCCTCTGTTTCTGGATTATGCTGATGTCAAGTTTAGAGAGGGACAGAAAATAGACAGAAAATACACACTAATTCATGAAGCATGACTTGTTTTTCAAGGAACACTTGCAAATCACATAGATAGTAATGCACTTCCACCCACATCAAATTGCATTTATTATGTTTAGAATTATTAAAAAAAAAAATACTGAGATACACTATTTTCCTAATGTATTTGACTATAAATAAGATTGGACTTGAAGCTGAAGAATGTAATTTCTGTGCCACTAGCACATTTTAGCACCAGAATTGCTAAATAATCATTGTGTTCAAACAGGTTTCTCAAAAACTCTCCCCAACTGCTATTGGTTGGATAAATCAGATAGCCCCACCCCAAATGCATGCCATTGGTCAACCTGTTGCTATGTTAGGCTGGGCAGGAGAGTAATGTTTTGTAAGCACCACAGAGCCACAGTGTTTACACTTTTTCAGGTGAATCAATTTAGAAATGGCTTATATTAAGGTATGCACAATCTTTTAAAAAACTTTAAAAATCTAACAATACACAACTCACCTTTAGGAACAATCTTCACACTGCTGAGTTGACTTTAAGGTACAGATACACTGAGAATTAGTTATATAGTTGGCAATGTGAAGGCCATGTTTACAGCTGTAGTTACAGTATGCAAATCACTGTATTTATCTTATTTATGTTGTACAACTTTGGATTTTCTTGAGTTTTGTATGCAAGACCACACACACACACACACACACACACACACACACACACACACACACACAGCCTAAGGGATAATATTGGTATTCACAGCATGCAAGGATGTCATTAGCGAACAATGGCTTTTTATAAATACACATTTCTAAAGTTTACTGCCCACATATTTCAGTGCACACCTAAGGAGGCTTTGTGAAGAGGGGGGAATAAATAATTCAGCTTACACAGGCTTCACTTCCTTGAAGACACCATATACAGCAGAAACCCAAGTGATATCAGACTGATCCATGGGCTCCATCACTCTGTACTGTAAAACAAGTTGTGATTAATTAAGATGAAAGATAGTGTTTGAAGAAACTTTGATGTTAGCTATTTATCAGTCTATAATGAAGTCCCAGCACACATGGAAAAGTAGTTGTTAAAAACATAGGTAACACTTTAGAATACTGATCCTTCATTAATGAATAACTACACAGGAACAAATGAGTAATACCAAAGTCCCTTTAAGACAAGTCATTTCACTCGGTGGCCATCTTTGAAACGCCTCTCGGGCATCCTGGGCATCCATGCAGCTCCTATCTCTTTGAATGGGGAAACATCAAATTCTCCAAAGCTGTTTGCCAAGCTTTAAATTAAATTTCATATTTGAAATCACTAATGAATTCTGACAACAACTGTCTCATAATTTTTTTTCCAAACCCTCGAATCATGACAAAAAAGCCTGTATTTTTTAGGCTGGATCAAGCTAATGCGCATGCGCAGACCTAAATGCGTGTCTCTTGTGCCTCATTTCAGAGGCGCGTGACTGACTGTTTCTATAGAAACCAGTGCTTCTAACAGCTGCTGCAGTGACGCGATGACTTTACCAGTCGGCGATTGGCTCTTATTTTGAAGGCGGGACTTATTCCGCCATATTGCGTGTTACACTTTCTCCCATTCAAACCAATACGAGTGACACGTCTTGTGTTATTCTATAGTCTTTGGTAATACATTAATAACACTCTAGTAACTACTATTAACTAACAAGAAACTCTGATTAATGAATTAGTAAGTAATAGTGCTCAGTTGAAGGTGGTAGTTCACTATTAGCTAATCAGTAACTACTGTTTTTTCATACCTCCAAGAGAAATACTAAGAACTACTATATACAGGCTCATAATTAACTTGAATAATGCATAATGTATAATTAATTCTAAAGTGAAGGTTATGGTAATGCACTAGTAATGACTGAAGTATTACCAAATTCTTCAGAAGGAATTACTAATTATTTGGATCAGTATTCTAAAGTGAAAAACATGATAACTCTCTGGTAACTATACTGAAGTCATTGTAAACTTTTGAGGTTTTTGTACAGTAATTCCTTCTGATGTATTTGGTAACACTTAAGTAATTACTAGTGGGTTACCATGATCTTCACTTTAGAATACTGATCCAGATAAGTAGTAGTTCCTTTAGAATTATGTAGTAACTCTTGATTTATTACTATCCAATACTTTACAAATACCTCAAAAGTTTACAATGACTTCAGTAATTACTAGAGAGTTATCATGTTTCTCACTACTGATCCAAATAATTAGTAATTAGTCTGAAGAATTTGGTAATACTTGAGTCATTACTAGTGGGTTACCATAACCTTCACTTTAGAATTAATTATACATTATGCATTATTCACATTAATTATGAACCTGTATATAGTAGTTCTTTCTCTGGGAGGTATGAATAAAAAAATAGTAGTTACTGATTAGCTAATAGTGAACTACCCTTCAACTGAGCACTATTGCTTACTAATTCATTAATTTTGATAGATCTTGAGTTTCTTGATAGTTAATAGTACTTACTAGAGTGTTAATAATGCATTACTCATTTGTTCTTGTGTAGTTATTCATTAATGAAGGATCAGTGTTCTAAAGTGTTACCAAAACATACAACACTTACAGCATACAACCTGATATTAAGCTTACATGGTAGTTCTAATCAGCCGTTATTCTACCTTCATAACTGATGGATATACAAACAGCATGTTGTTTTTGTGTTCATGAAAGAGTTGTCGTTATTATCTGCGAACGTGTTTAGAATGATTTAAAGAACTGAAAATGCTGAGATACCCACACATGCAGACAAATCATATGCTTTAATTGTTATTGTCCTGACATATTTGACTATAAATATGCTGACTTGAAGCTGAAGTATGTAATTTATGTTCTACTAGGACATTTTAGCATCAGAATTGCTAAATAATGACTGTTTATTATTATTTAGCAATAATGATTGAAGATGAACGAACCTTTTGGAACCACACAAGGGTGAGTAATTAATGAAAGAAATTGCATTTTTTTGGGTGAACTAACCCTTTTTGTGCAGAATTATAAATAGCAAAAATTAGAATCTCCACTTTCCAGACAAAAATAATATTCAGATTACTGTATACAAATTGTATACCGATGTATTCCAGTATATAAAACCCTTTTTCATCGTAAAGGCTTATCCAGAATAGGAGATCCTAAACGTGATCAGAGATAAACTGTACAAACTAAAAAGAACTTTGTAAATTAAACCATTGATGACATCTGCAAAGAACTATAATTCATGTGTTTCTAATCGAATACAAGCTATCCTGTCTGGCTTTCTTCCTTCTATCCATGCAGTATCATTTAAAGGATGTCTGTCCTCTCTCATCCCTCCATTTTTATCTCCTCACAGCCTGTCTTTTATTATCTATGCCTGGAAATGTCAGATCTTAGGAACGCTCAATGACGGAAGACACTTTATTGTGGTTGTGACTGTGGCCTGACCAAACCTGCATTCTTGCATGCCCATACTGACTAAATCATTGCCTCTCTCTCTTTTCCTCTCTGTATTTCTCTATCAGTCCAACTTTCAGGATAGGAAACACCATCACGACAATCTTCCAACCCCATGTGAGACGTTGTGGCCCCACAGACGGTGTGCTGCTCATGGCAATCTGTTTCCAATGATCCACATTTATCAGATGACTTTAAAGTGCTGTGAGTTTGGATTGCTCATACGTCTCCCATTTTTCCATCTCTGAACACAATCTGCCACTCTAAACCTCACACACACTTACTGTCAGTGATTCTGTTTTTTTGTTTTTCATTTAAGGAAAGTCAATGGGGTCCAACCGAATTTCATCAAACAAACAGATAAATATTTATAAAGGTTTGGAATGACAGAGTACATGACAGCATTTTCCTTTTTGGGTTATTGCTTTAAGAGATAAAAGCTTTATTTTATCAGCAAATAGGCAGTGAAAGAAGGTGCTTGACCTCAACATAAGGTCAAGCATTTTATACTACCTGTCTTATTTTCTTTGAGGGTTGCAATTTATGCAATCCTGTCATTGAATTGCTGAACTTGGTGAATGCAATCAACACTACAATACTGTATGTGCAAAAAATGTGTAAAATGTTACTTGAGTATTCCTAATATGCCCCTTTTCACAAGATGTAATATAAGTCTCTGGTATCCCCAGAATGTGTCTGTGAAAATTCAGCTCAAAATACTCCACAGATCATTTATTATAGCTTGTCAAATTTGCCACAATTTGGGTGTGAGCAAAAACACGGCATATTTGTGTGTGTCCCTTGAAATGCAAATGAGCTGCTGCTCCCGGCCTGCTTTCCAGAAGAGGGCGGAGCTTTAACAGCTCACGCTTCGGTTGCTCAACAACAACAAAGCTGGAGAATCTCACGCAGACAAAATGAGGATTGTCAGTAACGGTGTTCAACCTTACATTGTTCAAACCGGAGTCGACACTGATGGAGAGACTCAGGATGAAGTTACAACTTTTAGAATGCAACTGGACGTTTCTGAATGGTTAGTGGATAAATTTATGTAGTTGCTGTGGAGTTGATTCAACTCATCCACTAGCATGTGCCGTCATGTTCATCTATTGTGCAAAACCAGCGTTGAATTGACCCTCGTTTGTGAAGCAGTCCGGCGTACATGAAGGCATGACAACAACACTCTACTACAACAACTCTTCCTCTTCTCTAAAGCAGCTCAACATGGCATCACCTCCTTTGTTGTGTGTTCCCGGGGGCAGGGTTTATGTAAATTTTGGGGTTTGTGTTGTCATCAACTTGGGAAGAAGCTCACTGTAGTCCCTACCAGCCATTTGTTGTAGTCCTTAAAAAGCGATTTCTGTAAAATAAAATATCTCTCTTTGCATTGAACTTTGAGCGTCGTAACTTTGCAGATGTTGTTTATGCTCAATTAGCAACATTACACACTAACTAAATTTAAAAAAAAAACAACCTTCAGAACATTAAAAAATGACCCACAAGAATGGAAATTGCACTAATTCAGAGAATCACCGTCTTACTGAAGGCCTGTCAGTCTTCGCTCACAGAGACACATCTGTGGTGCTGATTTGGGCAGATAGTTTTTGAGAATGACTGGGGAGCATGTTTGTGGCACTAAATGCATATTTGATTTCTCAGTGTGTGTTTTTTATCAGATTTGTCAACTGGCAGCTGTGTCTCATCTTTTGTTCACCACTTGAGCTGTGCACTTTCATGTAATTTCTGTTGTTCCTCTCTTTGCCTCTTCATCCCATGGTTGCTGTGAGAATGAAGAAGTGTCACATAGATCGGTTTCTCATTTCAGTGTGCCGCTTGCCACAGATTTGAACTTCCTCACAGCCCTAGAAAGCTCACAGCAGGTCTTCTCACAGCACACTGAGTTTGTATTTGTAATTCTGTAAGAGTGGCTTCCTGATGTAACTTTTTACATAGAATGAATGTATCATCTTGAGTTCTTGAAAGTGAGATGTATGGCACTAGAAGAAGTTGTGTCTGGTAATCATTTTCACAAATAAACTTTAAAGCTTGACTCAACACAGAGGACAATTTCTTGCTCAAATGTTTGTCTTTCACAGCTCAGGAGCTCAGGAATAGTTTACCCAAATATGTAATTTCGGTCACCAAAAAAGATATTTTGAAGAATAGGTCAACTGTGTTTTCTCATGCAATAAATGGCAATGGGGTCCAGAACAACACTGGATCCTAGAGAGCTCCTAAAAGACCATTGTGATGGTATAAAAAATACATGAATAAAGAGAGAGAGAGAAAGAGAGAGAAATATTGGAGGGAAACGCAGTTTTGAAATATCATTTTTCCTCCCTATTCATATTTTTGCCCTCTTTAGGGGCTCCATAGTTTCCAAATGGCTTACATTGTATGGAAAAAATGTATTCTTCTCTGTTCAACATTGATATGGATTACAGATGATGATAAATGATGAAGATGTCTGTTGGACTGTTCGAGGCAATATTTCCTTGCTCACCATTCAATATTTCTGTATTAATGGTCTACAACAGGGGTCTCCAAACTCATTATGGAGGGCCACTGTCCTGCAGATTTCAGCTCCAACCCCAATTAAACACACCTGAATCAGCTAATCAAGGTCTCGCTAGGCATATTATAAACTTCCAGTCAGGTGTGTTGAGGCAAGATGGAGCCAAATTTGCAGGACAGTGGCCCTCCAGGACAGAGTTTGGAGACCCCTGGTCTACTACCAAAACCACCACCATAACAGCCGTTTTTTTTTTTTGTTTGTTTTGTTTTTTCAGGAAGAAGAGAATGGCCTGCCTCCATGGTCAATAAAGCAGGCTGCTGGACTGAACCTGAGTCAGGAGAGAGTGATAAGGAGCGCAACATCAGACAGGAAGCAGCTCTGGTGACAGATGACAAGAGCAACAGGCTGCTTCTCTGACATTCACCACCACTGCACAAACACTGCCACAGGCAGATAGTGAAAGGAAAAAAATAGGGCAATAACGATGGAGAACAAGAAAATGACAAAAACTGAGGGAGTGCATGAGGGGAGAGGGAACAATCCAGAGGGATGCTTCTGCTTTGGGAGTTTTGCAATATTTTCAAATGCAATATCTATACCTGGTTGTGTTACCAGAATATCAGAACTGTGATGCTGCCTCGACTGATAAATTCAATGACAGGAGAGTTGAGAGTTATCTTTCTTTTTTTTCTTTTTTTTGTTTTAGTTTTAGCTGAGATGTTTCAATGCAATGATGGTGTTCCTGAAGCATTTATGAAAGATGTTTAGATGTGTGACTTTGGCCTGTTCTCATTTGAATAAAGGGCTTATTATACATTATACAGCACTTTGGGTTAATGACTAGCACAAATTCTCAGTTAAATGGTTCTATGCTCTAACATATTAAGTTGAATAACTCTGAAAGTGAATTCTTTTTTATAGGGGTACACATGAATGTTTACTACTTTATAGTGCAGGCAAAATCACTAATAAGATGTCAAGGTGTTCTGATTGGTTGTATGCAGAGATGTGTAAACGTACATGCCACATTCAACTGCTCCAGACACATTTGCCGGAGTTTTCTCTGTTGTCACTCACAGTAAAAATCAATGGGTTTTCCAACATGCCACAACATAGTAAATCACTTCAGTTTACCAGTGTTCATTTATTGTTCAACTTCAGCTCACTCAACTCAAGCACGTCAATCCCAGACATTATTCACTATATTGGAAATAGGCATGTTCATTTCTGTCACTCAGTCACTCTTAACTGTACTCCATTGTAGTAACACTTTATTCATTTTAAACATTCTACTCACTGTAAATGACTTTGCAACTACATGTCAACTAGCAGTCATTAGAGTATTATAGTAATATGTAAGACTGTCTGCTTAAAGGGTTTGTTCACCCAAAAATGAAAATTCTGTCATTTATTACTTACCCTCATGACGTTCCACACCAGTAAGACATTCATTCATCTTCGGAACACAAATTAAGATATTTTAGTTGAAATCCGATGGCTCCGTGAGGCCTTCATAGGGAGCAATGACACTTCCTCTCTCAAGATCCATAAAGCTACTAAAAACACATCTAAATCAGTTCATGTGAGTACAGTGGTTCAATATTAATATTATAAAGTGACGAGAATATTTTTGGAGCGCCAAAAATTTTTTTAGTGATGGCCGATTTCAAAACACTGCTTCAGGAAGCATCGGAGCACAAATGAATCAGTGTATCGAATCTGCTGTTCGGAGCGCCAAAGTCACGTGATTTCAGCCGTTGGCAGTTTGACACGCGATCTGAATCATGATTCGATACACTGATTCATTTGTGCTCTGAATCTTCCTGAAGCAGTGTTTTGAAATCGGCCATCAATATATAAGTCGTTATTTTGTTTTTTTTTCGGCGCTCCAAAAATCGTCGCTTCTCATCGCTTTATAATATTAATATTGAACCACTGTACTCACATGAACCGATTTAAATATGTTTTTAGTACATTAATGGATCTTGAGAGAAGAAGTGTCATTGCTCCTTATGAAGGCCTCACGGAGCCATCGAATTTCAACTAAAATATCTTAATTTGTGTTCTGATGATGAACGAATGTCTTACGGGTGTGGAACAGCATGAGGATGAGTAATAAATGACAGAATTTTCATTTTTGGGTGAACTAACACTTTAATATAATATAATATAACTTTATTTTGATGATCCCCAACAGACATTCTACTGACTATAAGTAACTTTGCAAGTATGTCAACTTATTAACCTGAACCCTAACCTAACAATCTAATACTCTAATGAGAGTTAGTTGACATACTTGCAAATTCACTTATAACGACTGGAATGTCTGAAGTGGACTACCAAAATAATGTGTAATATGCATGGTTATATATATATTCTTTTATCATATGAGATCTGAATGTTTTAAAGTGCCCCTATTATGCTATTTGAAAGGTTCCTAAGTCTGTTTTGGAGGTCTCCTACAACAGGTTTACAAGCATCAAAGGTCAAAAAACACTTTCATTTTCTCATAATATGCATTGTACATCATCACATTTTCAATGATTCTCAAATGACTTGTCTGTTTTGACTGGTCTACCGCTTACAGTGCAAGTTGGAAACAAGCGGCCATTACCAAAACTAATTCAGCTCCGGAAGCTTCCTAAACTTCATTGATTGTACACACTGTAAAGACAGTAATGATGCAGTTGATTTTACCATATTAATCCAAGCTCGAGTCCGATGATGAAATATTGGAAGAACTAGTAATTCAACCTGAACCTCTATCGCAAGGACGACTTGAGTAGGCCGTTTCTCAGTTTGAGAAATTATAACTGTAATTCCTCACCATCAGCATTAACAAGTGTGTCAATCAACAAACCGATGTGTATATTTCTAATTTATTGAGGTGCACATGTGGGAACTGTATCATTAACTGTATCAATAACAGCGCATACGTTAGCCGAACACTAACATGAATGACTGATATGACATTAAAGTTTGCAAAACAAATCGTTCTCCATCTTTATCATTACTCAAAGTAGCTCAACTATAATCACCTTATGCTAAGCATCCCATCCATCCCCAAACATAC
>VTFQ01000838.1:0-81769 GCA_036281575.1 Ancherythroculter nigrocauda
TTTGAGATGTGTTGATGCCATGAAATTTAAAATCAACTTATTTTTCCCTTACAATGATACATTTTCTCAGTTTAAACATTTGATATGTCATCTATGTTGTATTCTGAATAAAATATTGAAATTTGAAACTTCCACATCATTGCATTCTGTTTTTATTCACAATTTGTACAGTGTCCCAACTTTTTTGGAATCGGGTTTGTATATACGTTAAATATAAGTAATATACTTTTAAAAGATTTTGTAGGAAGTGCAGGAACTCTTTCACAGTATTTTAGTATGGCAATCCATCCACATCGAATGCACATGCAAGAATCACTTTTTTTTTTTGTGTATGAAACAGGTTCTCAGTTCCCAACCAGAGTGTAAGGGTAGAAAAGAATCCAATCTCAGGCATTCACAATTAGTTAATCTTGTTAAATTGGAAATTGCATTTTGTAGAGCATCATATTTTGTACAATTATTGATTAAAGGCTCATATAACATATCAGAGAGTAGTGTTGTGGTAGTCGATACTATTAGCAAATAGTGAAATTTCACCATTCCCAATGCGCCACACAGGTGGTCAATGCAATCAGCACTTTTTTTTCCGTTAGATTTTGTTTTTTACATTTCAGTATTGACATGAAGTACATTTGACTTCCCTAGTACAGATAAATATTAATTTTAAGCTTTTATGCTACATTTGATACGTTCAGTGTTTGCTAGTAATCAATAACGCTCACTAGCTCTATAAATCTATCCATAAATCTCACAAGTTAGCAATCTGATTGGTTATAATGGATATGAGATGAATTATGACAGCTGTTATGAGGGCCACAATGTCGCCAGCATGTAATTTAATCCTTTTCCCACATCTTGACCCATTAAGCCTTGACTGACTGCACTGTGAGGATTGACCACGCTGCCTTAAAAACAACTCCTCTGGAATAATCAGTCGATTAAACTGTCAAGCCATCATATAGCCCTAGCATTTCCGGCCAGGCAGATGGTTCAGTGCAATACTCTTCCCATTTTATTGTTCTTCCAGAATCAATAAATAGATGCGTGCTACTAGCCATCGCTGGGTGACAAATGGAGTTTACCTGCTTCTCCTTTACATGGTGCACAATCAATAATGCTGTTCAAGGCACTAGCTACATCAACAGAGGTAATAAACTAGAAATGCTAGAGGTGTGTCTCAAAGCTATATGAGGCATAGAGCCATTGTGACACTGATGTGAGTTTGTTTATCATGCTTAGATACATGCTTAGAAACATTTAATATTATTAACATCCGCTGTGTAATGTCTGTAAGCAAGCAATTTGATTTTCAGCGAGGGAGATGTACCTGCAACCTGTTATAATTGCATGATATAAATCATAAACCTCAGGGACTTCATCAGCAGCATTGATGCTACACCATCATCTTGTGTACTGTGAAAGAAAATAATGACAGGTTCTGATGGAAGGAATATATCTCAACTGCCTATTACTCATATCTGAAATGCATCTGTGATTTCAGGTTGCTGCTTGGGACAACAACCATGTTTGCCGATTTATTTATTATTTAGCCATGAAAATGGCAGATGATTGCCTCAGGAGACAGGAGAGTGCTATAATAATTGTGGCGTTTCACTCTTTTATCTCCTTTAATAATTTAGCCTACACTTGGTGCATGAAATCACATATTTAGAGTGTAATACTCATTAATGTGAGTGTTCTTCAGCACTCTGTTTGAGTTCCTCCCACTTATTCATTTGTATATATAAGTATACTAAATTAAATTACATTAAAATTACAGTTAAAATAATCGCTATTAATTTGGTATCATGTATTTTCGGAGAAAAGCCCCACAATATAAATCACTGAATAGGCAAATATATATATATATATATATATACACACACACACACACACATTACAATAGGCTAATACATACAGTGTGTATGACCAAATTTAAAAGGGTTGAATAAAATAAGGAAACTTCAGATCTAACTGCTTCTTGAGGGCAAGTGGGAGAAAAAGTATAAGCTTTTCAGTTAATAGCTCATCAGTTAGCGCTGCAGATATTACGAAGTTGACGTGAAGGTCGTGCATGCAGCGTATCACTGAGTGATTCAATTTTGATTAGACAGTTACATAAATCCAATTAGGAAATTGCACCCATCTGCTACCTCATCTGAAGACTAATAATTAAATAAGACTGTGATAAAGAGTTTTAGTGTCTTCTGCATTTCGGCAGCCATGAACGGCTTTAGGGTTCAGCCTCTAGAGAGAGAACTGCTCTCTTCATAACCATGGATGGATGGATGGATGGATGGCTGTCAAACTGTAGGATGATGGCACTGGACTCACATGAAGTGCTTTAATGGCCTCTGGGTTCACTTTCATATGATTTGACGTTAAACTGGGTGACAATTCATTAGGTGATCCCGAAGCATTTCAGCATGAGCTGCAATCACGGCCCTTGAAGAAAGGGACGACCCCTAAATGAAAAAGCACAAAGGTATCAAAAAGAAAAAGATGAAAAAAAAAAGACACTGGTGAAAAAAAAAAAAAAAAAAAAAAAAAAACGAACCGAAGGGTCATAATAATATTAAAAAGGGGACCTTATTATAATTACCACCCCTTAAGGCCCTTTCACACTGAACACGAAATTCGGCAATTTTTTGCCGCGATAACGCTCCTGAATTGAAACAATAAATCCCTATGGAGCCTTTCACACCGGGCGCAAACATTCGTGGTGCGAAAAAGTGATTTTTTCCCCCGTTGCTCCGCGATGAAACGATCAGTCCAAATCGCTTTGAGCTATAGATCTCGTGCCCGGAGCAGCTGCTGTTGCACAGAAGGGTGAGAGTGGTGGCGCTGTTTCGAAAACTAGTGTAAACAAACACCGAAGAAGAGTATCCAGGAGGAGATTATTATTATCTGAGAACAGATTTATTCTCACATGTTCTTTATACAGAATATCATTTTCTATTCATTTTCCACTTATTAATGTGATCACTGTCCGTTTTCTTCCATGTGCGTGAGTGTTATGATTATGAGATGTATAATAAAGGATGTTTATGACAATAAAGGATGTTTATGACAAATGATAAGCAGATTTAGCATTCAATCCATTATAAAGAATGTATGTCTGCCCATTACTGAATCAAAACCCACTTTAGATCATAATCATTGATGCTAATTGTACCTCTAATTATATTTTAAGCATTGTAAGCATTAGATAGTTTGTGTTTCTAATGTAGTACCAAACTTTATTTATCTTAATTTAACACTGTATATTATGGAGCGGAAGATTTTAAAGCCATATACGAGATACATGAGGACAAATGCATTGTTGGTCGGCGCCACCTAGTGTGCAGGCTTGAATTAGCAGAAGGTGATCAGATGATTCGCGTTCGGTGTGAAAGGTCCGTTCTTCCACAATTCGTCAATCGCGTCGCGTTCAATGTGAAAGGGCCTTTAATCTGCACGTTTCCACCCACGGTGCTGCCATTTTGTTTTTACAAACGAAAATGGTGTACCAGTCCTAAAGCCATGGCAAAAGTTTGAGCACAACATGCTAACTGTTCTGTCACTGTCTGCACAGATGAGCACAGAACACCTTTTGGAGTCTTGTTAGCTTGGATAGCCTGCAAGTTTACCCTGGCAAGCTCAATTACTAAAAAAAGTAGCATTTCTATCCAAGCCATATTTTGGAAAAATTTTGATAGCAATCATAAACGTTAGCCTGGTGTGTATGGCTCTGTTTAGCAAACAGGTATGCTATGTATAATGGGCGTCCATGCGGGTTTTGCACAAAAGATTAACATGACGGCACATGCTAGTCGATGAGTTGAATCAACTCCACAGCAACTACATACATTTATCCACTAACCATTCAGAAACGCCCAGTTTCATTCTAAAAGTTGTAACTTCTTCCTGAGTCTCTCCATCAGTGTCGACTCCGGTTTGAACAATGTAAGGCTGAACACCGTTACAGTCATCATTTTGGCTGCGTGAGATTCTCCAGCTTTGTTGTTGTTGAGCAACCAAAGCTCCAGCTGTTAAAGCTCCGCCCTCTTCTGGAAAGTGGGCAGAGATCAGCAGCTCATTTGCATTTAAAGGGACACACACAAAAACGGCATGTTTTTGCTCACACCCGAATAGGGGCAAATTTGACAAGCTATAATAAATGATCTGTGGGGTATTTTGAGCTGAAACTTCACAGACACATTCTGGGGACACCAGAGACTTATATTACATCTTGTGAAAAGGGGCATTATAGGTCCCCTTTAATGAAATAGACAGCATTTGAATCCTTAAATATGATTTTAAATGCAAATAAAAATAAAAATATCAATCTACATGACATTTATTTAAGCAAGCATTTCAAATAAATAAATAAGTTAGCAAGCTTGCTAGTTTATATATATATATATATATATATATATATATATATATATATATATATATATATATATATATATATATATATATGATCAAAAATAGATCCAAATGTAGAATCAGAATGATTCTACATTTGTTACTGTGACTAGGTACTTGTTGGGGACACTGTAGTTCCAAAAAAAAAAAAAAAGTGGTTTTACATCACTTGACTCAGCAGCATTGCGGTGTATTGTTAGTATATTCTGGCACTGATTTTGATGGCATGGCAGGACCCAGTCACACCTCAGTGGCCCCTGGCTCTCGGTCCCCGGCCCCACCCTCTCCCACAGCTCTGTTTCTGGCACCCTTAAGTGAGCACTCATTCTCACTGCTGCATGCAATTTCACGGTGTCAATCCCTCTCCCAAATAAACTCGCTGCAAGAAATATTTAGCTCTTTACCTCAATGCATTATGAAAACAGAGCAAAGACAGGAAATGAAATGGAAAGCATTGGTAAGGTTTTGAGCTTAAATGTTGTTACATGTGTAAGTGTGCAGTGAACTGTGCAGAAAGCTCACATATAAAGCATAAGACATGCAATATTTTTAATCTGTGTGACAGTTTCACTCTGATTCAACACTGTAAGATACTGTGACATCAAAATAAATATAAGTCTTATTTACTGGTAGCAAAAAAAAAAATACACCTGATCCCCCTCAATTTACTTTGTATGCTGCTTGGAACCATGGAAATATCACATCAAATGCAAATGTGTCTTGTACCGTGTGAGCTTACCGCATGTAATATTCTGTGATACTGCCGATAGAATACTGCATGTCATCTCAAGGAATGTGACATGCTCAAAGACCCGGAACCATATGTTGATATTCCAAACATATTCTGTAGCTCCGTTACTCCTCTAAGAATATGCAAAGGGGGTCTTCCGTCTGCATAACACGCAAAGCAGAGTCCCGGGAGATGCTCTGGGAGGAGGACTGCTGATGCGTGGCTTTTAATACTGAGCGCAAATTATAGAGACCTGCAACACAACCTCAGCGGCTTTTAACGTTTAGATGCAGATGTTCAAAACACCCCTCAGATGTGTTTGAACTGCCTAGCCTAATAGAAATATATGATTCTGTCAGCCGCTCTTGGAACTTGATTGGACAGGTGACAGCTTTCCACCTAACCAATCAGTGTGAGTGGTTTGGTTGTCAAGGTTGGTTTTTCACCTGAAGAATCGAGTCGTTTTAGAGCAGTAAGGTTTTGAATGAGATCCAGAAGTACACACTCTTAAAAACAATCCAAGTTGGGTTGAAAATGGACAAACCTAGTAATTGGGTTGTTTTAACCCAGTGGTTGGGTTAAATGTTTGCCCAACATGCTGGGAATTTATTTAACTCAACTATTGATTAAAAATTGCTATATGGCTGGCTTAAAATGAAAAATCAGAGACATAATTACTAGAGGCAACAATAATAGTCAAAAAGTGAACATAAAGTCCCTCGCATGGGGATAATGATATTTGGGGGTCCAGAAATGCCCCTGGCCTAACAGGGAACGATTTTTAATGAAAACCAATGTAAATTTTGGTCTGTTCTTCAAACAAAACTACAAGCTATACGAAGCTATGGAATATGGCCCATGTGTCTTAAGTTTCCGAACAATGACAGGCATTGTTCTCAATATTCGGGAAAAAAAGCACATAAAAGAGCAGCGTGAACATTCTTTAAAATGTCTTATTTTGTCTTCCACGGAATAAAGGAAGTCATATAGGTTTGGAACAACATGAGGATGAGTACATTTTACACTGAACTATTCTTTAAACAACACATTAAGCCACATTTCACTCAGATATGGACTCATAACCTGTATCTATACTCAAGGACACAGGTCTCCCTCAGCTATGATTTGTCCTCTTGCGGATTCCATCAAAACCTGATTGACGGCGTCGACAGAAAGCTGCTCACATGCCTGTGAAATGTAATTATGGGGCCCCGGAGCCCATGGGGAGGCGATAGACGTGTTTTTTCAGCACCTAGCAGACACGTTGTCTTCATCGTTGGTGTTTAAATGAGGAGGTGTGAGGAGCGTCCCTGTCACTCAAGAGTTTCTCCATTACGTCCAATCTACGGCCGGCCAGGGGCTGTGAAGGAGAGGAAGAGCAGAGGAGGATTTGCTAGGAAAGACGGCTGAGTGGTGGTTTTTCCGGTTCCATTTCACCACAGGATTTTAGGGGGATTAAAGGGTTGGGTGAATTGGGATGGGAAGTGATGCGCTCTGGGCTGCAGACGAGGATGGTGACCATAGCATCGCCCAGGAGAGGTTAAGGAGCAGGAATGGCTGGATTGAGCGGAAGTTTTCTACCATCACTGCTGAGCTGGACTTTGTCCAGTCAAAAAAAATCACAAGAGGCTTAACGGAGGCTAGCTGAGCAATATCCACCATCCCGCCGCTGCTGACTGCAGTATCCATCAGCACGAGAGAGAGAGATTATGGAGATGGATTTTACTAAACTGAGAGCTATCAAAATGATAATTTAGGGAGAGGTTTTCACATAAACCTCAGAGAGGCATATAAAAATTCATTTCTGTAAAAAAAAAAAAAAAAGCTGATGATTCCTGGAGCTAGGAACAAAATAAAACTAATCATCAAGAGCCTTGCGTTGAAAAAGAAATCATTTTCAATAAGCAGTTATTTTCATCATCATACATCTTCTCAGATAAATAACCATCTTCACGACATTTTTTCTCTGTCTGAAAATGGCTGGTTATTTCCAGCCTTGTATTTTTAGCAGAGCTGCAGAGATGAGCTCAAGTTTATCCCCACAATTTCTGATGTGGAAGGAAAATTCCTCTAGAGTTCTTCCAGAGGGATCAACATACGCAGACACCTGCTCAGATGCTGTTCCAGTCCCACAATATGGGGATAAAATAAGAAATTGTCATGTATTAAACAAAGAAATTCCTCCCCGTCCCTTTCATAGTGAGGGCTCATGCAAGGACAATGCCGCCCTGAGGCACACACAACTGTTTGACATCACATCCTGGATAGCTGCTTCCAAAATTAACATCTCTCACCAACCAGGTGGCTATTCAACTTTACCCTATACTGCCATATTTGCAATATATTTGAAAACATGCTTGGAGACCTGGAGTCTTGCATGATTGATCTACAGGACCTAAAGGAATGTTCTATGTTTAAAACAAGTTAAGCTGTCAAGCATATGCACAGCATTCCTAGACCGTATGCATCAGAGAAAAAAGAATCCTGCCATCTTTAAAATTATGTGTCTGAACTTCCGTTTTTGCGGTAGCTCTTTATATTTCTATGGCATCAATGTCTAAAGGTAATTGTGGATTTACTTATCGTAGAATTTTCATAAGCATTGTAATGTTTGAAGCGGATGTCATAACAAATGTCAGTAGACCGGGAAAATTTTAAAATGAGCGGTTCATTCATAAATCTGTAAGATCTTACCTTCATGCTGTGGAAATACAAATCGGAAGACACAACACAATGAGCCTATAGCGCTGAAAAGGGGCCTGGCTACATAAGCTCTATAGAGGGCATGCACATGATGTCACTTTCAGCTGGAGTGACTGTGGTTACACCCACTGAGTGGCAAAAAGACTGAGTGGCAGCATTGGCTTTCAGTGTGAATGCTGTGAAAAACACACAAAACACATTAAAAATGGGATAGAGCTTTTCAACTGACTACAAACAGATTTGATAAGAAATCTGAGGTATATTTTTACAGACTGATGAAAGCTAAAGAAAAGAGAAACAAATGGATCACTGCAATTCACAGAAACAACTGGAATCCAGCAAAGACTTTATATATACACTGTAAAAAATGACCGTGATTTTAACAGTAAAAGACTGTAAAAATGCTGCAGTGAAAAACTGTCAATTGGTTTACAGAAAGTTTCCATACTATATACGGTGAATAACTGTAATAGATCTAACGGCACATTTAATGTAATTTTACGGTAAAATACTGTTAAATTCACAGTTTTTGGAAGTGAAAAATAACAATTCATTGTAAAATTTACAGTGAAAAAAAACGTAAATTGACATTCCCACAATTCCCTGCATGACACTTCACATTTTATATATTTTCATTGAAATAACTTCTTAGTTTTTCTCATTTTTTTCTAATCAGTTATGTACATTAGGGTTTTATGTTACATCTAATGTTGTTAAATTAATGTTTATTGTATTTTTAAAATTTCATGCATGTTACCATGATGGTGTTTAGTGTGTGTGTGAATGACACTGTGTGCACCTTCTATATATTAGTATTGTCCTCCTCAGCTTGTGAAAAAGCTGCTTGTGATGAACTTTGATTCATCATGTGACTCTTATCACCACTGTATTTGGTGACTGTCAGTGTATTATAAAAGTACAAAACAGATATTAGTACTTCATTAGGTTGGTAAATTAACATTATATCAGTTAATGAAATACGTTATTTTACCGTAAATTTAACAAATTTTTTTTACGTTGCTACTGTATTTTTTACGGTAAAGTTCTGGCAACCACAGCTGCCGTTTTTTTACCGTAAATTTTACTGGGATTTTTTTTACAGTGTAGAAAGATGGTGCACTCGTATTATTATGAATGGGAGTAAGTGCAACACGCAATGCAACACGCAATGTCTCCAACTACCACTGCAGTCCCATTTAGCCATTGTTAGCAATCACCTTTTTCAAGACACGTAAAATCTTTTGAAAAATCATGTATGACTGATGTATTTTTTGCTTTAGAATATAATGGTAAAATATCTTGATCTTCTGAAACCAAAAACTGGCACTTAACCAAAAATCCATTCAAAAAACCCACTGTCTTCCATTGAGCTCAAACCTAAAAACATATTGCTCACAACACCTAGGTCATGGGTTTGATTCCCAGGGAATGCATGAACTGACAAAATGCATAGCTATGGTTAATAGTACCTGCTAAATCTATAATGACAATGCATGTGAAGTACCTAAAATAATTTCAGCTTGTCCATCAGTTTGTAGAAACAAACAAACAGTGTTTTAAAAATGAGAGCCTATGGGGCAAGATATTCCAAAGGGTTTTAAAGCAGAAATTTGTTTGTGTGCCATAGAAATGTTGCCCTTGTCAAATTTATGCACATATGTGCCATCTTGAGCTCATATGTTCATGCGCTGTATGGAAACTGGCGTGATGCTGGTTGTGTATGACTCAAGCATTCAATATTTATTTTACACCTCATCATCTGTGAATTACTCATTCGGATATTTAATCTGATTTTTTGAATTCATTACCAATGTAAAGCTCTTTAGCAGCACTAAGAACTGACTATTCAGCATTACAACATGGTTTCATCAACTGGATTTTAAAAGGAACTTCAAGAGAATCTATATAAAGGCATTCATATATGCTACAATTATGATCAGTGTCATCAGGAATCCAATGACAACATTTCAGTGTTTATAAAATGTGTGGGTGGATGAATAGAAGAGTTAGAGACTCAATCAAGCACTGTGATGAGAAAACTCAGGGTTGAGATACTAGATCTGCAGTTTAATTGGATAATGTTCTCACACACACACAAACTAAATCTACACTAAGCAACACAAACATTTTTTGTTATAGAATGGTTAAGGTCTTAGAAAAAAATGTGACTTTTTCATTCTCTATTGGCAGGCCTTGTAATTCCTCCACAGCACACTCTGTCCTTGAGTTAGAAAGCACACGCCTGCAGAATTGCTTCATGGTTGGTGACTCCATCTCAGTGAATGGACACTGAAAATGTGTGTGTGCCTGTGTGTGGATCAGATTCTTTTCGAATTCAGTTTTGCAGACTGTATGTATAGTGAGACAAACCTGCCTGGCAGGTTTCTGTCATTGTATTTTAGAATAATTCTTTCCTGTGTATCAATGTGTAAGCATAGAAGTAGTCAGGGGTCTGACATATGTTATTGCTGCTAAGGGTTGCTGAGCTGTACACTGTGCTGGTAACCCAAGCGTATCTTATCTGTCTCTGCAGGTGAGAGGTTCTAACGTTGTCTGAAAAATAGGTAGTGTGAAACGATGCACAATACTACAGCAAACTTTTATACAGTGCCACCATTGGGGTAACGTGTTATGTAAACCAATTATTATTATCAATATTATTTATTTATTAATAAAGTAAAATGCCATGTTAAAATGTTCTCATGCTCATGGAAATATCCATATTTTTGAGTGATATCTAGGCTAAGTCAAGGATTATATATATATACAATAAGTTCTAAAGTATTTGAGTAAAGTAAGAAGTTGTAAAGAAATGACAATGATTTCTTGACTAATTTCTTAATGACTAATTTATTTCTTTTTTTACCTTACCTATCACATATGGCAACCGCTTTTATCCCAAAAAAAAACTCCAGAAAATGTCATGGAAATTCATTGGTCAGAAAGTACGGAAATGACACAAGCTGGACTTGAACTCGGGTGGCCCATGACTAGGCCACCTGAACTTTTTAGCATTCATTACTTTTCTATGTATACATTTTATAAATGCAAATGCAAAAAAATCCCCTCCCATCTCCATAACACAATCACATAGGCTAATGCAGGGCACTTGACACAGTGTCTGCAAGTTTGAACACACATCTGCTTTGTTTCATCTGGTTTCAATAATCGGTATATATATCTTTGTACTTCTCTCTGAAAGACTCTCACTTCAACCATAAAAAGAGGACCATAAAAGTTTAGCTTTTTTGCTGTGGTTCGTCATTAGGTTGACAACTCTGATAGCTGTTATCAGCTGTTTGGAGCACTGATGGTCATGAACTATCAATGTTTTTCTTAGTTTTAAAACTTAAAGGGAGCAGCACTTATTTTTGAAGGGGATTGTGACAATTTTGTGTGTATTTGACTGTTTAAGAGCAATAAGCCATGAAAAAGAACTCAGATGATCAACACCTTTGAAGAAACGGCACCAGCTCCTGCGAGGACTTGAGATGACGCAATATCTGGATCAACATGCACATTCCCAAATTTCTATATACCCTAATTATTCTTAATATGTAATGCATTATTTCCAGGAGCTCATTGCTTCTACCTTCAATTAAACTGCTAACAGTGATTGTAAATTAAATTGCCTAAATTATTACATTATTAGCTAACTGCATTCTCTAAATTGTAATGTTGACATGCACTCTCTGTAAAGCTGCTTTGAAATGATATGTATCGTGAAAAGCACTATACAAATAAATGTGAATTGAAAAAAAAAAATTAATTTGGTACTCGCAAGCTGTTTGAGAGGCGGCTTTATGTGCGCGCCTCTCATATAGATCAGTGGTGTGTGTGTGAAAAATGAATAATTGAGTAAAAATATGTGCAATACAAACACTATTTAACCGGAGCGAATGAGAAGAGTGAGTGAGTGGAGGCGGGTGTGTGTCAATTCACCGTTTGAGAGAAGAGAGAGCGAGAACGTCAAGCTGGTATCTGTGTATTGATACTGCAGAAAAGGAATATTGGAACTGTTTCCAAAATTTCAGTATTGATACATATTGAAATATCAATATTTTTGACAACACTACTTCACACTTCCATTTTGAGGCTTCAATTAGGTTCAGAAAACAGCTTTTACACCTTCCAAAGGTACCACTATCTGACATCAGTCCACAGCAAAAGCTCTATTGCAGAAACACCATAAGTGTACCAATTTATGTCCAATTTACCTTGAATCTTGGTTGCTTCCATTGCAAACAGTTTTTCCGCTTTGAGAAGAGTGAAATAGGATGTTTTTGGACAGAATTCAATCCATCTGGTCAATCTTGGAGAAAGAACAAAACGCATGAAGTCATTTTGTGGAGGTTGAGACACGCGGTGAGTAAAAGAAATGCCTTGATCGTCACCTTCGACTCCTTTCTGGCCCAGAATGAAAAAAGACTCTTTCTTCACAGGAATATAATGGCAGCGGCTCCTATGATACATCAAGCCCGTGACCCACGACCCCTCGTATAGGTCATGTGTAAAGCTCTCTGGACGACCCTTTGAAAAGCAGGATTGCTGTGTCCATCTATCTCAGAACATGAAAGGCACACGCAGGGGTTCTGCAGGTGCAGATGTGTCATGCGCTCAAGGTATTTATGGCTTCAGGAACGCCTTACGATCACTGTGGCGTATCAGGAAGGAAAGGCACCGTGAATCATTCTTTCTGGGGTATTCAGAGATGTTTCAGGGTGGTGAATCTTAAGGATGGCAAGGAGCACCAGTTGTGCTCTTGAGTAAGGCACTTAACTCCAGTCCTTGTCCCTGTAATAAAGGTGCGGTCACATTTACCATTGCTGAAATTTTGTTGATGAAATCCAGTTATTTCAATAGGAAATATGTGCAATTGGGAGTTTTGCAGAGAGTGGAAAAGTTCCCCATGCAGTTTTTGCTTGTTTTGAAGTTGATCAGGCAAATTCACCATGTTGAAAAAATGAAAGCTGCCTGGTTTGAAAGTGACTTCTCTCTGAGCCAGAGTTGCTTTGAATAAAAGCAGGATTCCCAGTTCTTTTTCCCAGGCTTTTCCATTGACTTTTCCAGCCATTCATGATAGTTGGATATGGATTTTTCTAATTAGAATTCTCATTAGAGTGTTAGTAGAGTATTAGTAGACTGGTAGGGTTAAGGTTGGAATAAACTCGTGTTTGTTTGCTGATTGTGTAAAAAGTTCATTCTTACATTTCTGAGATCAATCAATTGAAATGTAGGGTTCAAAATGACATCTAAAAGTCCAAAAGACTTTTTACGATGTGATGATGGTGTGCTGGTGCACCAACAAGCCTTAACTAGTTTAACCAGCAAGATATCCTTGATTAACAAGCTTCACCAAAGAGGCCACGATGGATGACCAAGTTCACCAAGGCTGCATCTAAAATCACAAACTTCCCTAAAGTCTGTCAGGCAGGCTGAGAGAGCGAGCAGCTACCATTGGATAATCTGGCTGGAGAGGTAGAGTTGTGTGTCATCAGCATAGCAATGATAGAAAAAAAAACATGTTTCCGATTGACAGATCCTGATGACATGTAAATAGAGAAGAGAAGTGGTCCAAGCACTGAGCCCTGAGGCACCCCAGTAGCTAGATGTTGCGACTTAGACACCACCTTATCCACTGAACGCAGGTGAAAAGCAGTATGTGGCAAAAGTATGTCCAAATTCATAGTACTCATAAAAGAGTAGGCAAAACCTACTACTTCCAGCCATATTCTGAAGTGTGCATGAACACTTTACCTTTAGCATAACCTGATATTGCTGAGTTCAACATGTTCCTGGGTCAACATTTTTGTTGATCCTGGAACAACATTCAAATCAACCAATCAGATTTGAGGGACAAGTTTACAGATTATGTCAAGTTTAGGCTTAAAATCATGAATTGATGCTTCTTCATCAGTGTTATTCATCTATCATTTCCCTCTGATTTTTGGGATAACTTATGGGTAGGGTTAGGTTTAGGGGTAGGAATAGGGTTAAGACTAAATTTTCAGACTAGAATGTTGTTCCAGGATCAACAAAATATGTTGACCCAGTAACACATCTAACTCAGCAATATCAGGACGTGCAACACTTTACTATCCCATGACGCCACGGGAGAGGATTTGTGAATGGGAGTGAAGTGATGCTGATAGATCACATGACAGTGACAACATGGCGAACAAATTCAGACTCTATGTAACATCCTTTTTCAGCGGTCACAAACTACTTGTTTAAAATAAGCACCCATACTCAAAAGAGTATGTGATTTCAGACACAAGTTTTACTGGCCAACTAAGTTATCAGGAAGTTCATACTGGTCTGGGAAGGAAGAAACAAATAATTCCTCATCCTCCTTAACTATTTTAAATGTCACAGATATCCTACCAAGAAACAACAGCCGTATTTATAACTTTACTCTTCTTTCTCTCTTTATTTTTATCCACCCCATACCCGTACCCTCCTTTCGATGCATCTGCCTCTACTGATAAGGCCGGCAGGCGTCACCTTTACAGCATTATTAAAACGTTTCTCCCAGGCAGGATTGAAATGATTATCTCCTTAGGCTGACGGGAGAAAGTTAGCAGATAGCCCAGCTCCATCCCAGACCTATCTGGACCTTCCCTTTGAAGCCGGGGACAGACTGGCTGGGTGGTTGAAGATTACGGCACTCGCTTAAACCTGCTACAATGGGGGGAGTAAATAAGGTGGGGAGGGAGGGAGGAAGGTGGGGAGGAAGGTGGGGAGGGAGGGAGGGAGGGAGGAGAAGTGTGGGAGGTGGTGGGAAGAGGCGGCAGACGATAACAGGTCTGTCTGCTCCTCCTCTGTCTCTCTTTCTGGGATGGCAGTGTGCTGACTAGGTGCCAGGGACTTACTGTCAAGGAGAAAGAGGGCAGGATCAGTTGCATGCAGACAGTAGGAGAGAGAGGAGAGCAGCTCAGCCACTTTTCCAGAGTCTAAGCCTCTCTTTCTCAATCCCTTCGGCACTCCGGGTTTCTTATCACGCACATTATGTATGCACAGCATGTGTCGTGTTGTGCTTTGAAATGAACTGCAACCTGTCTCACCTTATTTGTTTTTTGAATATTCTCGAGAATTTTATTCATGAGGAAGATGGGACTGTCTTTTGGGTGTAAAACTATTGAATTAAGCAGGCATAAACTGGCCTGTTGTCCATGTTTAATTTAGTTCATCTCAAATCATTTATTAGACATATTGAGTGTTATGCTCTGAATATTTTAAAAGCAATTATGATTTTAACTGTCGAATGGCCTGGCAAATAAACTTTTAATTCTTGTCTGGGGAAAATTATTTATTGTCCTCTGAGTTTCTGTTTTTAATTGAATTCTTTTTCTCTACAATAGTAATTACGCTCTTATTCAAATTAGTCGGTACCTCTAATAAGGTTGTTGACCTTAAAGTCTGCATGAACAATGAAGCAAGTCGGGCTAACAACCGAATAATTACAAGAGTCGTGCCATGAAGATCCATTAAAAGAAATACTTTCCAGTGTATTGCAAAGTGGGGTAGTAGTCTGTCGGGATATGAAAATGTTAAAAAGGGTTCCACATCACTTTCTTTAATATTCAGTGTTCAAAATGTAGTCAAAGAAACATTTTGTGTTGTATCGTGTTGCAATCATTTCAACAGAGGGAACCATGTCCGTTAGGCAAAGTGCAACTAGCAATGTACAAGAATGTTCAATATTAAATCTATTCCAACTAAACACTAAAAACTTTGTTATACTGATATATAATTATATTGAAATATAAAGACCTAATCACTTTTTTTTCTAAAAATATGATACTATATAACACACACACACAAAGATTTTAACAGAGTTATGTGTGTTTAACAACATACAAAACAATGTTACCATCCGTTAATTTTAATTGTAGGAGAAAACTAGTTAATTTCAAGCTTTGTTCAAATGAATCTTTGTGTCCGCGTCACAGCATGTGACATTTTCTTGTACCATAATACGTCGATGGCTCATCGGTGTCTCATAATTACTTATGAGACTGCGTGTCCTTCATCCAGAAAGAAAAGTCTGTCAGGCAGGCTGAGATGCAAGCAGCATCATCGGATCATCTGGCAGGAATGAGAGGTAGAGTTGTGTGTCATCAGCATAGCAATGGAAAAACCATGTTTCTGATTGACAGATCCTAGTGATAACATGTAAATAGAGGAGAGAAGTGGTCCAAGCACTGAGCCCTGAGGCACCCCACTAGCTAGATGTTGCGGCTTAGACACCAACTTATCCACTGAAGACGCCTTGCTTAATTATTCTGACAGTATGCGCTGGATTTCCTATGACAGGTGCTTCAAACTGTGACACCGCGTCTATATCGGACGTGAGCGGTCCGACACGATGCGTCAAAAGACAATAGAACCCATTATAATCAGTTATATTGTCTACACTGGATGAGGAGCGGTGCAACAAATTCCCGACAGTAAACGGATTCCCCGTTCTCTTCAATAGATCCACACTATCACTTACCGGTCTTTACGGTCCTATAACCGATCAAACGGCTTATAAAAATGCCACAAAATAAGCCTTAGTAAGTTAGTAAAGATGCAACAGTGTGTTCATATATATTTTCAATGCAGAGTACAAATGCGAACAGCTGTGCATTTACTTATTCATTAAATAAAACCATGTAGGCCTATGTGTTCATTTTGTTGCGTGAATCGCAGCGTGAATTTGTGGGAAGCTTTAATGATTTGATCTCAATGAGATCAAAACCATTGTTGGTGTTGTCACTCCTTTTACACATCTAATCCAAAGCCACTTGTGCATTACAAGATGCAAAATCAAATTTCTTTTAGGCCCCGTCCACACAGAGACGAGTTTAGCTGTATACGCAAAAATGTTGTATCGTATAGGCGTTTCGTCCAGACGGATCTAGCGTGTTCAGAAGGTGAAACCACTATTTTTTGAAACCGGGTCCCAAAGTGGATAGATCTGAAAACGACGCCCTTGCGTTTTTGTGTGTATAGCCAACCCGTATATTCTGTGAAATGATGATGTCATCCTCACGTGTCGACCCTAGTCAGACACCGCTAACAGTCCAAAACAGCAACAACAACAACAACAATAGCGGACTACATGCTTGTACATGCATGCTAGCTTTACTAAAATAAAGCTCTATTTCTGAGCTTTACTAAAGTTTGTATACAGCGCGCAAGGTTTATGCGCATGCTCCAAGTCTTATTCTCCATTTTTAGTGTATCCCTGTGGCAGAATTACAGCGCCACATACTGATCCGGCATGAATACTACATCATTTTGAGTCAGTTTCAGTGGTTTCGTGTTTACGCAGATATTTCTTAAGACAAGGACAAAAAAAAGATCGGATAAGGAAAGCTCTGGCTTCGTGTGGATGTAGCCTTAATACGTTTTTCCATCGATATTGCTGTTGCTAGCGTCATGCTCTACTTGAACTACAGAAACAAGGTTTGGATGACCAAGCACTGCTAACTTTCTTCAGAAAATGTAAAAAACCTAGTTATTCCTTTTTTTCCTTTTCCCACACAGCCATGCATAAACACACATACTTCCATCAAGCATCCATCCATTTCATTAAAAAATGTATTTCAGCATGGCCACCTGACAGGAGTGTGGCCAAATGAGTCAGCTCTGAGCACTGGGAATTCACAACAAGACCAATTATAAACTTGGCATTCACGTGGTCAGCTGCAGAGCCTGGTGCATAGGTGAGACGCTCCAAGACTTCAACACATAACAGCCTTGCATGTGTTTCTCTGCACACCACAGTCTCTATATCTGTGAATTTCACCTTAATAATGATGTTCAGCCTTCAGATTCAAGCTACTTAATGAGTTTAGTAGGTTTAATTCTACTTTAGTCTTGTTGACTTTTGGTTAGATGACTAGATGTTGTGTTTAATTCTGATGTGTCATTGAGATAAAACATTGACTTCTCACCTTCAGAGATAATCAAATGAAACTGGCAAAATCACATCAAACAGATTGCCATAGCAACAAATCCAGAGCGCTGTAACATATTCACCTCAAGTACGCATCCATGAAATAATGTTATTCAAAATACAGGTGTACGTGTTTGTCTCCACTGATGTATACTGCAAAACTTGCATATACACGACGCAAACATGAACACATTAGCTGAGTTTCCATACTGTACTCATGCTATTTCTGCAGCATCTTTTCGCATATACAGACCTGCCAACATGTACGCATTTTGACTTCAAAGTATGCTGGTACGATTTGTCACTCTATACTACGCAAAAACCCGGTGACTCCTCCGTGCACGCATAGTACTCAAATCCAGCAAAATAAAGAGTTCGACCAATCATAGTTCTGGGTTAATTTCCCCAAATAGCAAGCGGGGATGATTGACAAATGCGTACGGCCTATCAATAAAAAGAGACTGCAAATCGACAGCAACACAAAATCCCGCTCGATCCCTCCTTCCGCTCCCGCTGTCTGACAGTGACTGAATTCTCAAGCGAGGACAGCACAGTAGTCACGGTACTTCTGACTCCTTAAGGTAAACGAGTATAAAATGATCAAGTAATGTTGAACAACAAATCTAAATAAAATTGAAATCGCTTTATGGCTTAGTGATTATGAAAATGCTTTGATGTGTAACTGACTGACAAGTGCGAGTCTGGGGAAACAGGCGTTTATTCTCAGTGTTGAGAAATGTAGCCTACATGTGTTGCGTTATTGTGTTAATACTACTAAAGTACCTAATTATGTCACATAACCTACTTATTTTGTATGAAATCTAGCACATTAGTTACGGATTTAAAACTACCGTTGTCTCAGCTGCGCGAGCTCTCTCTCATAAACACAAACGCGCGCGCGCACAAAGAGAGGGAAGATCATTGTAAAATGAAAATAGCCATGCTTGGTTTAAAATTTGTTCTTGCTTGTGTTATTTTTTGTCAGAAAATATTTTTAATTATCCATCCGTGTTTTTAAGATTCGGTAAATGATGGACACTTTTATTTAACACAACCCCTTGTTATATGTCTTCGGAAGAGGATTAGGGCCAAGCAATAATAAAAAAATAAAAGCATCTCGAGATTAAAGTTGTTAAATTTCGAGAAAAAACCTCATTAAATTTCGAGAAAAAGTAGAAATAAAATGTTGAGAATAAACGTTAAATTACGAGAAAAAACTCGTTAAATTTCGAGAAAAAAGTCGAGATAAAATGTTGAGAATAAACTCATTAAATTATGAGAAAAAAGTCATTAAATTACGAGAACAAATTTGTCAAATTACGAATTTGTTCTCATAATTTAACGACTTTTTTCTCGTAATTTAATGAGTTTATTCTCATAATTTAATGAGTTTATTCTCAACATTTTATCTCGACTTTTTCCTCATAATTTAATGAGTTTATTCTCAACATTTTATCTCGACTTTTTTCTTGAAATTTAACGAGTTTTTTTCTCATAATTTAACGAATTTGTTCTCGTAATTTAACGGCTTTTTTCTCGTAATTTAATGACTTTATTCTCAACATTTTATCTCAACTTTTTTCTCGAAATTTAATGATTTTTTTTCTCGTAATTTAACGAGTTTATTCTCAACATTTTATCTTGACTTTTTTCTCGTAATTTAATGAGTTTATTCTCAACATTTTATTTCAAATTTTTTGTCTCGAAATTTAATGACTTTTTTCTTGAAATTTAACAACTTTAATCTCGAGATGGTTTTATTTTTTTATTATTGCTTGGCCCTAATCCTCTTCCGTAATATGTCGGACTAACTTCTACTTGATATTCTTGAATACTCGATACGTTTTGCTCTTATTGGTCCTTTCTATTCATTGTAAACTGTTTTCTATAAATATGTTTGTATTGGCTAACCTTTATTCAGCGAATGTTTGTCTTGTTCGAAGACAGCATGTAACAAATAGAAATCCTTTTTTTTTCCCTCTGTTTTAGTATTTAGTATCATATTTGGATATTGGAATAATAAATTAATTATTTTAAATGAATCGCATGTAAACTCAATGTTTACTGTTTTCTAAGGGTTTCTTAATTTCAGACTAGTTTTCATTACAAAACCTGTATAAAAGACTCAACTGTCAGGTTAGTTGTACGTAAATATAGTATAAATATAATATGTATGTAAAAAAAATATCAAGTATAGCCATGAAGCCTTGCGTATAGCCTTGCTTGGGTAACAGGTGTTGGCATGTACAGAGTAGCTCAAAGCTCGCATCCAGCCAAGCAGCATCCGTTGACTGCTCTGATTAATTAGGTGACAGCTGTCAGGGCTCAGGCTCGTCTCTCAACCCGTGAAAATAAAATATAACTGCTCCTGTAGAGAAAGAAGAGTGAACGTGTGCATGTTTGTTAAGGAGAAACTGAAATGAAGGCAAAAAATCAATGCATGCAAAAAAAAAAAAAAAGAAGTGTGCTCCCTTTAATTTCTGTATTCAAAAGAACAGCAGTACACCCAATTAATGATATCTCTCCTTTCCTCCCCTCCAGCCTGCTGTTTCACTGTGCTGTGACCTGAAGGCAGCTCACAAACTGATAAATGAGCTCTAAGCCTGAATCAATTGATACAACACCGGCAAAGCAGCTTGTTTGGATGGTTATCGAAACACAGTACAGAGTTGTTTTTATGAGATATTGCATCTCCACTGTGGGTCAATGAAACCCGCCGGTGCTTAGTTTGACTGGATTAATCTTTGTTTTGAAAAACTGATCATTGGGAGATGACGATGAATATCAAAGTTAAGCTCTGTGATTCATACGGAAGCTCACGCTCCTGATATGGTCAACAAAATAGATGGTACAAAGATATACAGAAAAAATTAAGACAGTTCTGGCTAGTTGTGATATACTGATATCACCTGAAATACTTGAACATCTATGGTATCAGATTGGTTGCACCAGGGCCTTGAAAATCTAAATTTCCCAGTTTAAACAAACAAGCAAATAAATAAATTCACAGCAAAATTTACATCACATTTTTGTATTTTATTTTAGTTTATTTTCGGGTTGATTTAAAGGATTAGTTCACTTTTAAATGAAAATTACCCCATGCTTTACTCACCCTCATGCCATCCTAGGTGTATATGACTTTCTTCTTTCTAATGAACACAATGGGAGTTATATTAATAAATATCTTGATGCATCCCAGCTTTATAATAGCAGTGAATGGAGGCTATGAGTTTGATAAACATCATAAACATTCTCCACAAGGGGTTAATAAAGGCCTTCTGAAGCAAAGCGATGCATTTGTTTAAGAAAAATATCCATATTTAACAAGCTATAAAGTAAAATAGCTTCTGCCAGGCCACCTTCCGTTTTCAATTTTCAAATGCCTCTCCTAGTTCAAAACGCTATGCTACTTAATATGCCTTCTGTATTCAACTTATGAAGAAAATGTGCTTTTAAATGTGCTTTTTTATACGTTGAATATGGACAAATGTATCGCTTCACTTCAAAAGGACTTTATTTACCCCCCGGAGCTGTGTGGAGTATGTTTATGATAGATGGATGCACTTTATTGAGCTTCATACTTGTTGGTTCCATTCACTGCCATTATAAAGCTTAGATGCATCAGAATATTAGTATAACTCAGATTGTGTTCATCAGACAGAAGAAAGTCATATACACTTAGGATGGCTTGAGGGTGAGTAAACATTGGGGTAATTTTCATTTTAAAGTGAACTAATTCTTTAAATGGTTGCAAATTTAAATAGTGAATGGTAGTTGGAATTATTTGCTACATCAAAACCCAATAAATGTCAAAAACTGCAGAAAAATGGATACTTCTGGTTTCAGGGTGTTAATTGTGGACAGGTGTTTTCAAACGAACCACACGAACAGCCTGCTTCCAGCCCTCTTTCCTTGAACTGTAGTGACACTGTTCTTTCCAAAATCTGGATTAATGTTGTCCATAATTAATTATGACTTTATTTGTTGATACACAACAACAAAGTCACTCTTGCTTTGTTTCTCTGATTATATAGTGTGTAATTGCTGGATGCGTGAAGGTCTGTAGTCATTGGTTTTCATTATTTTAAAATGACAGTGGTGATGCAATATTATTGAAATAAGGGCTGTGCACAGCAAGGACATTTCAGTTATTATTCTTGTATTAAATTTTATTCTGACAAACGGTCAGCTATTAAAATGCAACATGCAATGTGCTTTTGTATACAAGTGTTTTGAGAAGGAACACCAATGTATGTGCTGTACCTTCAAGAAGTGCAGTTCATTGCCATGACCCTGTTTACTCTCACTATGTGCCGAGTGGACACGAGAAAGTGCTTTCAACGACTTTCTGTGGTTAAGGGTGAAATGAGCACAATAAACGCTAATTATCACGTGCATTGTATTGCATTCAATACAAAATATTCAGCTCTAACAAACATTTCTTTGTGAGGTCAACATCTGAGTCAAAATGATGTTAATTTCTTCTTTGTTATTTCTTTTCTGATGTCACAGTAAAAAAAGAATCCATTCTCTCTCATAACTACAAAGTGGAGATTATTAGGATACACAGGATGTTAGCATGTTGCTAAGCTAATGACACAACAATTTGATAAGCACAAATAAACATAATACTTTATGGTATTAAATGAAATATGGGTCGATATTACTCGTTCACCATCTTGGATTTGTTGTTGAACAACAGCAACCGAAGCGCGAGCTGTTAAAGCTCCGCCCTCTTTTAGAAAGCGGGCCGGGAGCAGCAGGTCATTTCATTTAAAGGGACACACACAAAAACAGCGTGTTTTTGCTCACACCCAAATAGGGGCAAATTTGACAAGCTATAATAAATAATCTGTGGGGTATTTTGAGCTGAAACTTCACAGACACATTCTGGGGACACCAAAGACTTATATTACATCTTGTAAAAGGGTCATGATAGGTTCCTTTTAATGCGATTGCTAGATGAAATTCTGTAAACATCGTTTTGAAACATCAGAACATTTCAAATTTATCTCACCCAGTGTTGGTCCACTTTGTGCTTTCGTAAGCATAAAACATCATACCGTAAAGATGTAATACCACGCATGTTTGTACAAAAACAAGCAACCCTCCCTTGCTCATCTCTCTCTCCAGTCATTGTTATAGTCATAGTCATAGTCAGAAGGCTGATTCCAAACACGTAACCTAAACCACCCGCCCTTGGCTCCATGTCTAACGACGCCAACTTCAACACACTAGATGCCTTGCTGTGTAGAACAAGCACAATACAGCGACTTCCCCGCTGCTAAATTGCATGCAGGGATGCTCTCCTGACATGACAGCTATCCCCCACAGTCTATTAAACATATCCTTAAAATCAGAGACTCTTTTCTTCAACTGCATCTCACCATTCCTGAGAACAAAGGGATTCAGTGCTTGTCCTTCCACCGGAACATGAAAAGAAGAGCTGGCGATTATCCCTCTTACTCCATTCATGTTTTGCATTATATTGGCGCATTAGAATGCACCTCAAAAGGCACTTTATCTGTGTAATAAGGCACGGTGAATGAAAGATTGCCCCCTCTCCTCCTCTTATTTCATTATTCATGAAAGGTTCTCTTCAGTTCTTCCTGGTCACTCGCTATTTCTTTCATCCAACCCCTGGATGACGCCGAAAAAAGACGTTTGTTGGCAGGAAAATGGCTTCCCATTTCTGATAGTTATCAGGATTAGCGTATTCATTAAGCTCTACAGGAGCAAAGGTTGTTCCTGTTTGGGGAGGATGACCCTTGGTTAGTCATTCACTGGATAAGCGCTTATCCTTTTTTAATGTCACTTATCATTAAAGACGGAATCACACAATGGGATATCCACACCAGTGATGAGAGTCAAAGAGGAATGGCAGACAACAAAGAGGACGGAAAGCTTGTCTGCGCCTCTAATGCTAATTCGACCTCGCCAAGAAAACAAGGCTGGAAAGAAGAAGAGAAAAAAAAAGAAAATTACAGAGGAAGAAATACGTATCAACGCCAAGATTTATCTTGCACTGGCCTAATCTCGTCCTCAAGCGCTACTCCTAATCAGTTTCAAAGCGCCTCAAGATGGTTTCTTTATTTATATATGTATATTTCACTTCTCTACGATACAAATTATTTGTGTAAAGCTGTGAAGGGCATCACATCAACTATACTGACACAAACATTGAAGCAAGCACGCTTTGCATTCCCCCTTTAATGGAAGTTGGAAATCCATCTAGAGAATTATGATAAGTAGTTCCCATTGGATCAATAGATTGCAACAGGAACCAATCGGGAAGCAGGAGAAGAAAGAAGACCACTAGTTATGTCAAGTCTGATATATTGAATGAGCAACCATTACCTCGATCACTTCCTTTTTACATAAAACCTCGTTCCCAGATAAATGTGCTTCATGGCTATTTGTTAGTAATCTGACTTCTGTTCATTTGCTCATTACTGGTGCTCACTAAGACACACATCACTACTACTGTAGCCTACACTTTAAGGCACAGTTTACCCAAAAATATAAACAGAACATCTTATCAACCGCAAAGCAATGCCCTGACAACCATCCTGGGCTGCATTTCCCGAAAGCATCGTTAGTCAACTATGGTCGTAAGTCCCATTGAACTCTAATGGTAACTTGCAACCTATAGTTGCACCCCACAACACTAGTTTTTGTCAGATATTTTCTTGCTGGACACACACATCATATATATACTTCTGAAAATTATTAAAATCTACCCAATGTTCTTGCAGATGTGACTCATAACAAACCCTTCTCATAAATAGCTTGAAGAAAAGAAAAAAAAAACATTCGTTGTAGCCTTTAAAATCTCTACTGAAATACACAGGCCTTTGTATTTTAGAGGTCCAGTGTCTCTTTAAGGATGCTGATGCACTGGACAAGAGTATTTGAGGGTTTTGGCCTTGGATGACCGGTTCCATCTTACACACACTGTGCTGCATCAGCTTGGCACCTGATCGTCTCTGCCGACAGGAAACCAGTCAAGGTGAACCACGCCACACGAGCTCCCAATTAACCCTCTCCGCTTGCAGGGCCCCTCTCAACCATTTATCACACCGTTTCAATTAAAGCGGCTTAATAAAATGATTAAATAATCATTTTCATCAGCTGGGGCTTAATGGAACTATATATTCTTGTTAGACAGGACACGGTTGTGTCGTAGAAGAGATGTGTCATGCGGCGAGAAGATTGGGTTGTTTGGTTGTGGCAAAATGCAAATGGGGGAAATTACTGCGAGGTGACAAGACGAGGAAAAATACAGGGAATGGAAATGACTTTGTCTACGGTCCGGCTGGCATCTCCAAAGCCAATGTGCGAGACCCGTTTAACGTCACTCACATGTGCAGACAGGATGAAAGTGTGCTGACAGAGGCAGGGGGAGAGGAGGTCTACACTCACCCACGCTTGAGCAAGCACTGAGCCATGAAAGGAGAAACGCACAACTGTTTGTTTGTTGGGGATGGGCGGCGGTGGCGCTGGTTAGGCAGTCGATTACGTGACGGGTGGGGTACCTTTATTAAGTGGGTTAAAGTCCTCCTCATTGTGTTGGCTAATCTTTTATGGTGACCCTAGTGGGCACTTCATCACGCCTTGACCCCTGACCAATATCAACGGATAATTGATATTAAAGAGGCGCTACTAATCGAATGCATTTACTGATCAGCCCTTGAAATATTCGCCCCCACAATGCTTTTCACAAGCTGGGCCGCTCAATGAGGCCTGCCATGGGCAGTTGATAGCTTTCGGGGCTGGGGGGCATTATTTTTTCGCCCTATTATCCTAGTCAATGCCCCCCTCCTCTGCAATTACTCAGTGCTCCTGAACACCCCCTTTCCATTTAGCTGCCAGCCAAATCACCAGTGTTGGGAGGAGGTGGTGTACTGACACGCATCAGACCAAATCATGTTTGAATCACTGGGTTTTCGATTCCTCCCCAATTCCCCAAAATGCCATCGATACTTAGATAAATGATTCTTTAGTACATTGTAAAAAGTAGTAACCTGAAATTGTTACCTTAAAGTGCTGTTTATTTGATTTAACCCATGAATAAAATCAGTTAATTTAGATATTATCATTTTTAGGTTAGCATTTTTCCAGTGCATTTACACAGCAGCATCTAAATAGATGCTATAAAAAATATTGTATGCTAGCTGGAGGAAGTCATTTGCAACAGCCAGAGAATGTTATTAAGGGGACCTATTATGCCCCTTTTACAAGATGTAATATAAGTCTCTGGTGTCCCCAGAATGTGTCTGTGAAGTTTCAGCTCAAAATATTATTTATTATGGCTTGACAAATTTGCCCCATTTGGGTGTGAGCAAAAACACGCAGTTTTTGTGTGTGTCCCTTTAAAAGCAAATGAGCTGCTGCTCCCGGCCCCCTTTCCAGAAGAGGGCGGAGCTTTAACAGCTAGCGTTTCGGTTGCTCAACAACAACAAAGCTGGAGAATCTCATGCAGCCATATTGAGGATTGTCAGTAACGGTGTTCAACCTTACATTGTTCAAAAGTCGAGTCGACACTGATGGAGAGACTCAGGAAGAAGTTACAACTTTTAGAATGAAACTGGACGTTTTTGAACGGTTAGTGGATAAATTTATGTAGTTGCTGTGGAGTTGTTTCAGCTCATCTACTAGCATGTGCCGTCATGTTCATCTATTGTGCAAATCCAGCATTGAATTGACCCTCGTTTGTGAAGCAGTCCGGTGTAAAATGATGGCATGACAACAACACTCTTCTACAGCAACTCTTCCTCTTCTCTAAAGCATCCCAACATGGCCTCGCCCCTTTTGTTGTGTGTTCCCGGGAGTGGGGTTTATGTAAATTTTGGGGTTTTGTGATGTCACATTAAATCTACCAAAAATTACAGTAAATACATTAATATTATAATATATTAAAAAGGATTTTTATTTCAAATAAATGCTGATTTTACTACTTAACTTTCTATTCCTCAAAGGAACTATTTTCAAATGTGATTATATATATATATATATATATATATATATATATATATATATATATATATATATATATATATATATATATATATATATATATATTCCAATGTTTCCTGAACATCAAATCAGCATATTATTATAATGTCTGTAATGTCATTTTTATAATGATTGCTGAAGCATCATTAAAACATCTTACCGACTCCACACTTTTGAACAGTATATTTAAGGATGTAGCCTATTAATTTGTCACTTAATTTTGCACTTTGTGTTTGGGAAGGTCTGTATCAAGACAGTTATTCAGTGAATTAAATTGAGTGGAATTTTTCATCAAATCTAAACCCCTTAATTTTTAGATCTCTCACTGAACACCAGCTGCTCGGCAAATAAGCAATGACATTCCAACACTCCCATCCGAAAATGTATTTCTTTCAAAGTTTGGAGAGCATCGAGGTCCTGGCGTGTGCCGTTTCAGCCTGATCCTGGGATGCATGAGAGGTGAGATCTCCCCTGCAGTGCTCTGCGCAGCATCCGTTCTCCACTCTTCTTCCATGGATATTTTAAGGGAAAAACATGAGGTGTGCATCTCTGGGTGAGCAGGAGGGAGATGCTATTTGCACAGGCAGACTGACAGTCGCTCCTGAGGGCCCGTTACGCATTTCGAGTCAGGCCAGAGAGGAAGTGAAGAGACTGGAGTGGGAAAAAAGGAGGAGAGAGAGCCATGGTGTCACTTGGGGTGGCCACATAATGAAAGTGTGCTGTCCTCCATCTGCAATGCCCGGGATGTTTTATTCACAATAGTGTGTGCATGTGTGTGAGTGTGGATTTATCCCAACCGGTGGTTTGATAGCACCCATTTTGCTATTGTGTGTGGATATGGCTGCAGCTATCTTTGGAACAGGATTGCGCTTTATAAATTGAATTTACACATCCTCAATATGGCTATTGTCATGACGGAGGCCTCAGTGCATTAGTATGAATTACTCAATAACCTTTTTATCACACACTCCTAAGCAAGCGCTGGGAGGTGAATGACTGCGTTAAAGGTGCGCCTTTTAAATGCTTTATCTCTTTACTGATAAAACATAAATGGGTAGGAATGCTGTGGATTTTGAAATTCTATTTTTGTTCTCATCCGCCTCTGGGCCAATGATTATCCCACGCCAACATGGAAATTGTCAGTTCCTGGTATTCAATTTAGCAAGCTAATCGCAATCCACACCTGACAACTAATTGCTATTCATTTTAAAGGTGCCCTCGAATGAAAAATTGAATTTATCTTGGCATAGTCAAATAACAAGAGTTCAGTACATGGAAAAGACATACAGTGAGTCTCAAACTAAATTTTTTCCTCCTTCTTACATAAATCTCATTTGTTTAAAAGACCTCCGAAGAACAGGCGAATCTCAACATAACACCGACTGTTACGTAACAGTCGGGATGTACGCCCCAATATTTGCATATGCCAGCCCATGATCCCAACATTATGAAAGGCTTTAGACAAGGGCAGGCAATAACGTCTGGATCTGCACAGCTGAATCATCAGACTAGGTAAGCAAGCAAGAACAATAGCGAAAAATGGCAGATGGAGCAATAATAACTGAAATGATCCATGATATCATGATATTTTTAGTGATATTTGTAAATTGTCTTTCTAAATGTTTCGTTAGCATGTTGCTAATGTACTGTTAAATGTGGTTAAAGTTACCATCGTTTATTACTGTATTCACGGAGACAAGAGCTGTCGCTATTTTCATTTTTAAACACTTGCAGACTGTATAATTCATAAACACAACTTCATTCTTTATAAATCTCTCCAACAGTGTAGCATTAGCCGTCAGCCACGGAGCACAGCCTCAAATTCATTCAGAATCAAATGTAAACAATATAACAGTATACAATACTCACATAAAAAAAATTAATTAAAAAAATCTATGGGATATTTTGAGCTGAAACTTCACAGACACATTCAGGGGATACCTTAGACTTATATTACATCTTTTTAAAAAAAGTTCTAGGGCACCTTTAAAGTTATATTTTCCCCTTATGATCCTGCCATTGTGGTCGTGTGGGTTAATATTTTTTTCTTTTCTCTTGGATCACAGAAGTGCTTATAAGCTCTTCCTCTCCTGTATGATTAATCGGGTATAAATATACTCACACATGAGCAATATGTTCTACTGATACGTCAGCACATGAGTCACTCTGAAAGGCCAGTGGTTAAGATGACTCCTGCCCTGTGGATTGTGCTTTTCTCATTGTATTTCCCATTTTCTGTAAGGAATTTTCTCTCAGTGTGTGAATGCGTGCTATGAGATGCTATACTATGCTGAGACAGATTTCCATTGATAATATTTTGGCTTCATATGCTAAAACCAGCCTGGTCTCATTAGAAAAATGTACCTGTGGGAATATTTTCGCAAGTCGCAAAATATGTACAAATACATACAAATACGTACATATCACTGCAGTTTCAACGTGAAATATCTACTGAGTGGCGCTAAAAGTGTGTTAATTTTTTTTGCCGGAACAGATAAACGTGAATATGGTAAAATTTTTATACGAATCACCGCAGTTCTGATTTGAAATTTCCATTACGTTTTAAAATAACGTACCACCAACACTACACCTAAAACTACCCGATAGTTTTAACAAAAGCAAATTTGACATAAAAAGCATCCGTAATCATGCCGTTTCAGCTTGTTTTGATCTCTCATCTTTGAGCTCTTTTACCATAACTTGTCTTTGACAGGATTCGTACCCAAGGCTTCCTCGTCCTAAGTACAACTGCGTATCAGTTGGGCTACCGAACAAGCTTGTTATGTCAGAAAAGCAAAACATATGGAGCTGGTTATGCGATGCAAAGTCCAAAATATATTCGTTTACAAATCGTGCACTTTGATAAAAAGCGTTTTAAGTCATAACATAATGTTGTGCAAGGAGACGTAAAAACAAGTCTTTATTAATCCATAATCTGACCCTGTAATTGTAACTGTGCATGAAAACAATTAAAAGCGCTTACTGTTTTACTGCCTCTAGTGTGCATTTATGTTGGAAACTGCAGTGATATGTACGTATTGGTGGTGAACGTGATTTCACCTAGTACAACATGTTCCTGGATCAGCATCTTTGTTGATCCTGGAACAACATTCCAATCAACCAATCATATTTGACCAATCAGTTTACCGTTTATGTCAAGTTTAGGCTTACAACCTGGGTTAGGTGCTTCCACAACAGTGTTATTCAACTATCATTTCCCTCTGATTTTCGGGATAAGTTATGGGTAGGGTTAGGTTTAGGGGTTGGGAAAAGGTTAGGACTACATTTTTGGATAGAAATGTTGTTCCAGGATCAACAAAATATGTTGATCCAGGAACATGTCTTACTTGGCAAAATCACGGTAACCACATAGACGTATTGGTACGTATTTTTGCGGCTCGCGAAAACGGTCCCACAGATACGTCTTTCCAATGAGACTAGGTTGCAGCTAAAACAGAAATGAAACAATTCTCTGGTTTTGTCAACCTGGAAAAAAACATGAAGAGAGACTTCAGTATAGTTTCTGTTGAGGGCCTTTGAACCATTGGGGAGGGGAATTGTCTCTCACGAATTGGAAAAAAAAAATGCAGCCAAGAAGATTGCTTACTCAACATTTAAATAGTCTGGTTCAGTGTTTGCTGTAAGCTAGTCCTTGAGCACTATCAGAGGTCCTTTGAAACCCTCCACCTCCCCCAGCTCCACCTGCCTATCTGCTACAGAATTTATGTTTGTCTATTTAGCAGTAGCAAGTCATATATAGACCGATCAGGCATAACATTATGACCACCTTCCTAATATTGTGTTGGTCCCCCTTTTGCTGCCAAAACAGCCCTGACCCCTTGAGGCATGGACTCCACTAGACCCCTGAAGGTGTCCTGTGGTATCTGGCACCAAGATGTTAGCAGCAGATCCTTTAAGTCCTGTAAGTTGCGAGGTGGAGCCTCCATGGATCGGACTTATTTGTTCAGCACATCCCACAGATGCTTGATTGGATTGAGATCTGGGGAATTTAGAGGCTAAGTCAACACCTCAAACTCATTGTTGTGCTCCTCAAACCATTCCTGATGCTCACATGCCCACTGTTGGCGCTTTCTGCAGTGGACAGTATGGGCACCCTGACTGGTCTGCAGCTATGCAGCCCCATATGCAACAAACTGTGATGCACTGTGTATTCTGACACCTTTCTATCAGAACCAGCAACTTCTTGAGCAATTTGAGCTACAGTAGCTCGTCTGTTGGATCGGACCACACAGGCCAGCCTTCGCTCTCCACGTGCATCAATGAGCCTTGGCCCTGTTGCTGGTTCACCATTGTTCCATCCTTGGACCACTTTTGATAGATACTGACCACTGCAGACCAGGAACACCCCACAAGAGCAGCAGTTCAAGCAATTACAATTTTATTTACCTATTTTCATATTATTATTATTATTATTTGAGTTGAGAGATTGTCAGTTCGAAAGGCAACAGGCTTTTTTTTCTTCTTTTTTTCATTCTTTGCAGCAGCGCTTGAATGGAAGTCATCAAACAATACACAAATGAACCATAAGTTACAACTAAAGTGTATATTTTTTGCTTCATGTTGTTGGCTTAGCTCTATGAAAAAGTAATAAATAAATAAAAAATGTTTCTGAATTGGTCAATTCAAAATTATTTATGAGAAGCAATTGTTGGTTCTGAATATCTAAAGCAGCTCCTGAGAGTTTTCAGAAGAAAAAACAAGAACAACAATAACATTTAATATCTTAGAAGGTTCAATGAAGTCATTCATCTTTCTGTTGCACTCCCTTTCTCTCGCTGAGATTTCCCAGTGGTCGGTGTCTTGATGAAGTGCCAGCTTCCCTGCCTGTTACTCTCAGTGTGCTGGCCAACTGTCCACACCCATGAACGTCCTCATCTGTCAGCCAGCATGGCCTTCTGTACACCTGCATTAACATGCGATTTCGGTAATCAGATATAGCACTTGAACACAATGAAAGCCAGGTGAAAATGCATCCAATCTCTATCCAATCACATTGGATGAGCATTGCATTACAATCCAGATATGAAGCACATGGTAATACCGGGTGTAAAGACGGCCTTATGTGAGTACAGGTGATCCAGAGGGCCTGATTTCTTTGGTCTTGCCACCGGTTTACAGACCTGCTCTTTCATAATCAATAGAATGAGTCAGCGATATTACTGAAGCCCAGAGTTATGGATTCTGAACATATATTAAATTTATCCATTGTGGATGGATGTCACTTAGAATCATAATGAATTATGTTTTAGTTTCAAAGACGTTTTTTTTCTGTGAGCTTCAGGTATGTACTACGTGATCAGGAATATATTACCATTTAATGCAAAGCGATCAATTTCAATAAAAAAAGTATGTGAAGGCCCAGAGTATATTAGAGAGAATATATTTTGTCAGGGTTTTGTTTCTTTTTGTCTTTTGTCTTTGTTGGCTCTCCCAGATAAAGCTGTACTCAGAGGTAATATCATTAGTTCCTGGCAACAGTTTGTTGTAACATGCTTGAAAAGAAATGAAGATTAGAGCAATGTTTGGAGTCGACTGCTCGCAGCATGCATATGACTCGGTCTTTTTCAAAACAGGTAGACTCTCATTGTAAGGGTTCACACCTGCACATGACAACTCCCATGCCTGAAGCGTCCAGCACACTGCACTATAGTGTAATTATGCGTAATTCTTTAATGGCTGTGTTCAGACAAATGACAAATTTAAAAGAAATAGGAGAAGGTCCACATTCCAGCTCAAGAACAACAAGTCTAAATCTTTTATTTATTTATTTATTACAGACTGGTGTCTTTTACAGTTGTATATGATGATGAACTTGTCAAATTGACTCCACATGGCTCCAGGGGGTAAATAAAGGCCTTCTGTAGTGAAGTGATGCATTTGTGTAATAAAAATATCCCATATTCAACTTACGAAAAAATGACGCGTCACTCTTTTTTTGTAAGTTGAATACGAAAGACGTAGGATGTACCGTAAGCGCTTTGAACTGCGAGAGGCATTTCACTTTCTTCGTCAGTTGAATATGGAAGGTGGTCTGGCAGAAGCTAGATATATTTTACTTTAAAACTTGTTAAATATGGATATTTTTCATACACAAAGGCATCACTTCACTTCAGAAGGCCTTTATTAACCCCTGGAGCTGTGTGGAGTACGTTTATGATGGATGGATGCACTTTCTTGAGCTTCAAACTCGTCTTAACTGTTCACTGTCATTATAAAGCTTTTACGCATCAGGATATTTATTAATATAACTCCGATTGTGTTCATCGGAAAGAAGAAAGTCATATACACCGTGGATGGCTTGAGGGTGAGTAAAGCTTTGTGTAATTTTCATTTTAAAGTGAACTAATCCTTTAAATAAGTTCAGTGTCGATTCATTCCCATTGTAAAAAAAAGTTATTAACTTAGTTCATTTATCTATACAGCAGCTCTGGAGAAGACAGTGATGTCATCATCTAGCTCAGTTTGGTTCTCATAATGGTGTCAATGCAGGCAGATCAATAATACTGTTGAATATTAAATGTCTCCAGAATTCACACTCATCTAAATGGTAGATGCACCTCTAGACTGAATCAAGACGCATTGAGATTTGGAAACAATGTTAGTCCTCTGTATTGAGCAAGAAATTTGCTTGCACTTTTAGCTCTCTCTTGTGTGAGAGCTGCATTAACACAGCCTCTCTGAGGGTTTTGAACGATGAGAAACTCTTCTCCCAGCACTTCAAAGTATGATTTAATGGAATTAGTCGGTCAATAGTTAAGAGGCTGGGGAGCGAAATGTCAACAGATCTCATCAACAGAGAAAGAGTGAGGAAAGAACTGAGGAACAAGGGGACGTTACATAATCTATTACATTAAGACTGTGGGTTAGTTCATCCTCTGACTTTCATTCGACTGCCTGACAGTGCCTGAGAGAGCGCTCGTAATTAAAAAGGGTTTTGTCCGCCCCTTCTCTGCGGTATTGTACAACTGACGTTGCTAACACAATCACAATCCTCGACGATTCCCCCCAAGTACACAATGTTCAACTGAGGAGAAAGGCGTGATTCTTCTTCTTCAAAGGAATGCGACAAGAGGAAAAGGTTGAGTAGTTTGCACTTTGATAGCTTTGTTTTGCAGCAGGAGTTCTTGTGTTCAAGAGAACCAGTGGAAATCAAAGAATCTCAGTCACTTTCATCGCAAATTCATTTGTAGTTCTATTCATGGAAAATATTCAGGGTCCAAAATTAACATTCAGCAGACAGTAAATGTGAGTAAAAATAGGCTTTGGTAAAAGAGTTACAGGTTGGTGTGTAACATTTTTAGAGACAATAATCAGATTCTTGCGTTTAAAAAGGTATTGTTTTGTAACAACCTTGATCATAGATGGAAAAGACCATTTACAGCCAAAACAGGCAATTTACAAAGAGAATTATGTTTTAAAGCTTTTTTAACAGTTATCAAGGTTGAGCCCAAAACCTAGGACTAGTTCAGGAAAGTAGGTTTTTGAAATAATCTCTAATATTTCGATTGACAGCGGTGGTCCTAGAGGCAAAGTTGCTCAGAATGAGGAGTTCTACCATATGGTATGAATGTCGTGGGCATGTGCAAAAAATCTCATGATATACAATCCTTTATGCATGTAAAAAAATCCCCCTGGCCAATTTCTTTCAAATTTCTCACAGGCCTCTAGGGCCATGAGTCAAACAGGCCCAGTGAGTTTAGTTCCGATCGTCCTCCTTTAACCTTGCTTGACAGCCGCTCGAACTTCATTGGCCAATGTCGGCCGTGTTTTTCAAGATATACGAATGTCCTCACAAACAATTGTGGGACCTTGGACAAAGACACCGCATGACAGTTTTCTAGTCAATCAGACTGACTGTTGCATTGCTATTGTTTTTTTTGTGTGTTTTTTTTTTTCTTTCATTATATAGCACCACAAAATGGCCAGTCGCCACATCCTTTTTCACACAACCACAGACCGGTACATAGGTGTACCTAGTTTGGTGGAATTATCTCATTCCGTTCAAGAGGGATAGCTTAGTAAAAGTGGCCACACCCACTTCGAACTTTCTGGTGTCCCGTCACGGTCGTGAATCGGAATTTCAACTTTCTTTTGATAATTTTTGACAATCAGACTCTAGAGAATCTTTCTGCACTTGTTTGGTTACGATCGGGCAAAAAACCTAGGACTAGTTTGCAAAAGTATGTTTTTCGAAAAAAAAAAGAAAAAAAAAAAAACCCTGAAAACTTGACTGTCAAATCTGATATATGTTATTCATCTTGAGCCAAGGATTCCAACGATGTGATCAACGGTTTAGGAGTTATGAGCCATTACATACAGTTTTGATCCCCGTATTGCCACCATCAGGCCGATTGGGGCAAGCCTTGGTGACGTTGTAGACGGGGTTGGTACTTCCGACCCTCAAAGGTTCAAGTCTCTACAACTGAGAGTGCTGACCCTTGGAAATTCTTATAATTACAATAGGGTTTCAACACAATGTGCTTGAACCCCTAATGAGACAAAAACTGAGCATAACTGTGACAAATAGATAATATTTAATTCATTTTGCACCTGTGATATTCAATCAGTATTGTTTTCCATAATGAAATCCCCCTTAGTAATAATCACAGTAAATAATTACATTGTTTGTCGTCAAACACATTATTATAGTATTCTATGAAACACAACTCTTTGTAAGACTGTATCCATATCGCTTTGAAAAGCATCTGTTTCAATCAGGAAAACGAACGACTGTCTGTTTTTACCTTTAATTAGATATGATGTCTTAATCTGCGTACAATGGCACTTTACCGCAATTATAGAGTATTTTACGGATACCAAACAGAAGGTAGAAAATTCCCTCAATGCCTGTTGACTCTGACGGAAAGCTCATTAAAGACAGAGCAAATCTGTCGGTTTTAAGTAAGACTTTTCCTCAGGCCCCTTGAGGACAGTCTCGCTGTAATTTATCACAGCCACTAATTATGCAAGGTTTAAGTCACTCTTTTCTTCTGGGGGAGAAAAAAAAAAAAAGAGGAAAAGAGTATCACAACAGAGAAATCATCTCAGAGCCAGAGACTACGGAAGTGAACGGATGAAAGAACCATATGTCGGGAACCGAGACTGCTGTGGTTTGATTAGAAGACACGTTTCACTCGAAGGAACGAGAAACTGAGCTATTTCAGTTCTTTATTCCTGCTTCCAAGCATTTGTGTATCTTTAGAAATGAGACATAAAAAAGCTCAGAACCTGAAAAAAGTGTTTGATTTTTCATCAATTCTTTTTCTTAATCACAGTGACAAAGTTGATTATTGTTTTCTGCTGGAGAGGCTGCAGTTGTCATGGAAACAGAAATGTAACGTGCGAAGATTATTCACAGGTCATGATGTTAATGACGCAGGGAGTCGAATGATAAACAGGTGATAGTATTGTTGTTGTAGTCGGCGTTGAGTGCGCAGCTCACAGACACATTTACATACCAGGACGATGAAGTTTGCGAAGGATAAACCGGTAAACAAGCTGCCTGCTAAAATAAAAGGTGAAGTACTCTTTGTTCTTGTTAAAATGACGCTTTAACGCTCCAGTGCCTGTTTCACAATGCACTCAAACTGTGCTGTGTGTGCACAATAGTGACTCCACATCGCCTGAAACTTGTTTAAAAAGCAATCTTGTGGAAAAATCATCTAGCTTATTAGTTAAAAGAATGAAAAATGAGGCCGGTTTATTTCATAGGCGGGTCAATAATACAAACGCTGAGCTCTCATGCATACAGCACCTGCAGACGGTATCTCATCACTGGAGAGGAGCTGGTGCTGTGCCCATGAACACTGCATTTGTGTGACTCAAAAGACATTTCTCAGCTGAGAGATTTTCATTTTCAGCATGAAGTCACACGTTACGATCCTATTAATTAATATCCAAATTGTTTATGTGGGTTATATGAAAGTTACCTTTAATTATGCAATTATAATAAGGCTCATGAAAATGTTCAACCTGATTTTTAGATCTTTTTAAATTTTGACAGTATTAAACTTGATATATAATATTCACAAACTGTACAACTAGGGGAAATAATTGCAACATTAATCACAACAGAAAAATATTTTTTTTACTTGAAACTTAAACAAGAAAAAACAAGACTTCTAGAAAGTCTAAAATAAAAGGTCACCCAAAAATAAGAATTTGATCATCATTTACCTATGCTGCTCCAAACATTTTGAAGTTTCCTAATGTTGATTACCATTTTCATTTTCTTTAAATCCTTCAATTTCTTTAAAAGCCAAAATCAAGCATGAGACACTTACAATGTAAGTCTTTTTACCAGGGCCTACAGAACGCCAAATGCGAGTAAAAATCATTATAGTTATACATTGCCCTGCCCTTAATAGGCAAATACTTAAGAATATATGAATGGATCATTATTACAGTGATTATGTTTTGGCAATGGCTCTTTTAACCCTACCAGATTCATTTCTTAAACAACCATGTCGGAAGACACATCATGGCTTTATTCCAGGATGACAATGTCAAGATTCATCAGGCTCAAACTGTGAAAGAATGGTTAGGAGGGAGCATGAAGAATCAATATCTTGACCAAAAACTGATGCACCTCTTGATGGAAATAACATCACAACACTTATTTTCATCAAGAGGTGCATCGATTTTTGGTCAAGATCCTGTATTGACAATCCAAGATGTGAGCACTCTGTAAAGTCTCCTCCAGCACATCCCAAAAACTTTGAATGAATTTAAGGTCTGGACTCGGAGGAGCCAATTCATGTGTGAAAATGATTCTTCATGCTCCCTCACAAACATTCTTTCACAATTTGAGCCTGATGAATATGGCCTTGATACTGTACGTCTTCCTACATGGTTGTTTAAGAAATGAAAAGCTACACACTCCATCAGTTAGGGTTAAAAGAACCGTTCCCAAACATATAACATGCTAAAAAACATAATAATCACTGTAATAATGATCCAGTCAGAGACTCTTAAGTATTTGCTAATTTAGGTCCAAACATCAACTTTTTTTTGTTTGTTTTTTTCTCTGGCCAGTGTATTATGAAATGATGTCAATTGCCAGTTGGCCGGTAACATTTTCATAAATTGTGAGAACATGGGCCTATAAAATGTTGCATAGAAACCATACATTTTATCTTACGATCATTTCTCAAATGTCCGTACATGTAATTCAGAGAATGAACATGTGCACAAAAAACATGAGTATGCCTCACTTCCAGATGTGAAATTAGGCTGCTGTCACTTTAAGAGCTAATGCACCTGCAGTACCTGCAGTACCGAATCCGCGTCTCAGACAGCGTGTGAATACTGAATTGAGCTCTCTTTAACGTCTTCTTGCACTTGAATTCAAACAAAATTATGTTAAAATGTCTTTCAAGTATCCTTGTAAATATAGTCAGTTATGTCTTAAATAATCAGTTGAGAAATAAAATGCATGTGTAACAGTATATTGGATCCATGCATTAGCTCTTATAGTGACAGCAGCCTAATATTCCTGCTGTCTGTGGTTTTAATGCTAATCAAACAACAAAAGACAAAGAATAATCACTCATTGCTCTTGACTGAATAACTTTCGTAACTTTTCATAAGGATTAATCCATGTTTCAAGGTTGTAAAAAAAAAAAAAAAAGGCACTGACCATTGTCAGGTGTGGCAATAAGTTAGTTTTAGGCCCTGCTTGTTACTGTTGCAAGACATTTAAAAAATGTCCCCATTCACTTCAATTGCAAGTGCCTCACTGTAACCAGATTTTTGTTATTTTTAAAGAAAATGAGGGACAATAACCATGTTCAACTGAGTTTTCATGTGAACTATTCCTTTAAAGTGTACTGTGACATGTTGTGTACACAGAGACAAGCTAGTCGCCCTCAACCGGCCGCTGCAACGGACCACAGCCAGACATGCTCTGATATCAGACAGGTATTAATTATCATCACCAAAAGTTATAAAACTAAAGCTGCTGATTTGTGGGAAATGAGCCAGGTGCTCCAGCAATATAGGGGATTACAATGGGCTGCAGTTATATTAGCTTTAGCTCACAATCCTCAAAATAAAGCCATTTGTCCACATCCTCAGAAAGACTGAATGTGTGTGTAATGAATACAGAGTCTCGTGTTTCTCTTTGTCAGCCGACAAAGTGCTCCAAGTACCTGTTTCTATCACTTTGCTTTAAGTCAACAGACCCCAATGAGATCTGTCAACATCTTCATTACCTGAGTAAAGTGAAGTACTCTGTTCACTTATAACACAGTGACTCTCTTCACCTGAGCTGTTGAAACTGCAGATCCACTTTGTATTTGTGTTTGCACTGAACGGCTCAAACCAAAGTCCTTTATAAAGCACGTCAGTTCATCTTGGCAACGCCCTCCGTGCAGCCGTTTTCAGTCACACAAGCTAGACATTTGCTTGAATGAGGAAAATCAAGACAGCTTATATTTTAATAACATGTTAAATCACCAATAAAATATATATAAAAATGTAAACAACAAAAATGTATCATACATTTTTCTTTAGCTGAAAACACATCTAAAATAAACTAAGCTGTGACTTTTTAGTAAGACTTTACAATAAGGTTCCATTTATTAACATTACTTAACATGCTTCTAAAGCACCTTAGTTCATTTTGATTTCAACATTCATTCATTATTTAAATCAAAAGTTGTATCTGGTTAATATTATTGAATGAACCTGAGCTAACATGAAGTGACCAGCTGTAGTTTTATTAACTAACATTAACAAAGATTAATAAATACTATAACAAACTTAACCCATTGGCTAAAGCTAACTAATAGGACCTTATTTCAAAATGTTGCAGACATTTCTTATAGATTAATGTGACAATGGTTATTTTATTTAAATAAAGTTCAAATATGGATCATGTTCTTTAATTGTCATTTATAAATGATAAACACAAACAGTAGCCTGATAATTTGCAATTTAGGTCTATGAAGTATATAGGGGTCAAAACTGACCAAAGCATTGAAATGTAACTTTTTTTTGTTGTTGTTGTTCCATAATTATTTTGTATTTTTTATATAATTTTGAGGTTAATTTATAATACTATGCAATATTTATACAATTTTTATTTTTATTAGCTATTTTCTCTCATTAAAACTAACACACAATGTTTTTCTAATATATTTTTCAATTATTTTTCAATTAAAGCAGTATTCCATGTTAAAACAGCGACGAGGCTTTTACAATTCAATTTTTGGAAGGTAGAATTACTGGTGGGAGTAAAAAAAGAAGAAAAAAAAAACATATGTAATTCCAAGGTGTAACCTACGGAAGAGGATTAGGGCCAAGCAATAATAAAAAAATAAAACCATCTCGAGATTAAAGTTGTTAAATTTCGAGAAAAAAGTCTAAATAAAATGTTGAGAATAAACTCATTCAATTACGAGAAAAAACTCGTTAAATTTTGAGAAAAAATTCGTAATTTAACGACTTTTTTCTCATAATTTAATGAGTTTATTCTCAACATTTTATCTAGACTTTTTTCACTACTATTTTTCTCATAATTTAACGCATTTTTTCTCGTAATTTAATGACTTTTTTCTCATAATTTAATGACTTTATTCTCAACATTTTATCTCGACTTTTTTCTCGAAATTTAATGAGTTTTTTCTCATAATTTAATGAGTTTATTCTCAACATTTTATCTCGACTTTTCTATTGAAATTTAACGAGTTTATTCTCAACATTTTATCTCGACTTTTTTCTCGAAATTTAACAAGTTTTTTCTCATAATTTAATGAGTTTATTCTCAACATTTTATCTCAACCTTTTTCTCGTAATTTAACGAGTTTATTCTCAACATTTTATTTCGACTTTTTTCTCGAAATTTAACAAGTTCTTTCTCGAAATTTAACAACTTTAATCTCGAGATGGTTTTATTTTTTTATTATTGCTTGGCCCTAATCCTCTTCCGTAGTAACCACTAGATTCCTATATAGTTCTATATAGAGTGGCTTATAAATTCTCTAGTGGTTTTTAGACAAATACTTATTTTTATTAAGTTGTGGATTTGGATTTATACTTAGACATTCTCAAAGATTACTTTTTGTCAAAGTTTAGATTTTTTTATTATTATTTTTTTTTTAATGTTGATTTGAAGTGTCATTTTTTTTTTATTAATTTTACTACAGTCAACTGTAGTAGACAGTTTACTGTGTCCGTTTTGCACTCTTGACATTTTGAAGTGTCACCCCTTCATTGCTGTGCACTTTTTTTCTGCACAGTGGCTTTGTACCGCCAAAAGATTCTTTGAATTTTCGTAAATTTCCCATTAATTTCCTAAGTTGCTCATTTTTGACCTCAAAGGAGCTAAGTGTGACTATTTTTATTTGACCCTTTAACATATCTGAATCATGTTCATGATTTTTTGAGTGTGCACATAGCTAATGCGACAAAAGTCACCAAGTGTCATCCCATTCCGATGAAGCACAAAAAATTAAAACTTCCTAATGTAAAGTTTTTCGGTCATTTTTATCAGAATTCTGAGTTTCCCACTATTCAGTTTTGTTTACTCATTCACGTGCATGTAACATGAAGTTACAATGTTCCCAAGATCATGCCTTTAATTACCAGGGCACTAATCAAACATGTACGCTATAGCTTAAATGCAATATAAGTTGCTTTGTATAAAAGCATCTGCCAAATGTCATACTCTATTTTGTGCACTCTGTCCTTGGTTTATTAGTGGATATGAATCATTTACCAAAACCATGACTTCTGTAGAGGGGAAAATTGTAATATTTGTAGTACATTACATGCAAGTGGAGAGGTCTCTCAATATGAAGTCTTTGTCACTTCGGTATAACTTTCAAGGCCACGAGAACTTTAGTATATCCCTCCTTTTGCAAAGTCTTCTAGCAAAACCTGTGATGATTATCAAGTCCTCAATTACTGAATAGTAAAAAAATGTAAATATTAATTCATTTTAATCTGTGAACGAACCTGGCAGTTAACTGTAGCTAGTGTGACATTATCTTAAACAACTGAGAGGTGAGAAAAAGACGTTTGCATTCTTTCAGGTTTATCGGAAAATTAATGATATGACACAGAAAGGTGGAGAATGTGGGATGGGGGTTGGGTGTCTGTGTTTCACAAGGTACAAACTCATTATTTAGCTCTTTTTCTACTGTTTCCTCTCTTCCAACCCATCTCTTATGGGTAGGGGTTGTGTGAACATCTTTACAAGGGCAGATCAATGATTAATAAAGACTTATTTTTGTGTGGTTCCTTCCACAATACTATGTAATGACCTTAAACAGTTAAACTATAGTGAATGATATGCAATCTAATACATTTTATTGTTTGCATTACATAACCAGCTCCATATGTTTGGCTTTTCTGCTGTAGTAAACTTGCTCGATCGCTCACATGATACAGCATTGCACTTGTGATGTGAAACGTTCAGGAGTCCTGTGAAACACGAGTCGTGATAAAAGAGCTCAAAGACTTGTAGAAGCAGCAATGCCATGGCTACTTTAGCAAATGTGTTTTAATCTCACGTTTGCTTTTGTTAACACTATCGGTTAGGTTTAGGTTTTAGTATAGATACTACATTATTTTCAAATGCGATAGAGCGTCTTTTAGCGCCACATTTAATTTCCAATCTTCAGCAAATCGTACAACAACAAACTTGAAAAACGTTAGATTCACTTCTTTTTTTTTAATTATGTATTTATATTGCAGGATTTAATTCAATATATTAAAGGGGTCCTTAATTATGATTTCAGTTTTTAACTTTAGTTAGTGTGTAATGTTGCTGTTTGAGCATAAACAAAGGGAAAGTTCAATGCAAAGGGAGATATCTTCTTTTACAGAAATCGCTTTTTAAGGACTACAACAAACGGCTGGTAGGGACTACAACAAGCTTCTTCCCGGGTTTACCCCAAAATTTACATAAACCCTGCCCCAGGGAACACACAACAAAGGGGGTGAGGCCATGCTGGGCTGCTTTAGAGAAGAGGAAGAGTTGTTGTAGTAGAGTGTTGTTACCATGCCAATTCACCGCTGGATTTTCACAAAAGATGAACATGACGACACATGCTAGTTGATGAGTTGAATCAACTCCACAGCAACTACATAAATTTATCCACCAACTATTCAGAAATGCCCAGTTTCATTCTAAAAGTTGTAACTTCTTCCAGAGTCTCTCCATCAGTGTCGACTCCAGTTAGAACAATGTAAGGCTGAACACTGTTACTGACAATCCTCATTTTGGCTGTGTGAGATTCTCCAGCTTTGTTGTTGTTGAGCAATCGAAGCTCGAGCTGTTAAAGCTCCGCCCTCTTCTGGAAAGGGCCCGTGAGCAGCAGCTCATTTGCATTTAAAGAGACACAAAAACGTTTTTTTGCTCACACCCAAATAGGGGCAAATTTGACGAGCCATAATAAATGATCTGTGGGGTATTTTGAGCTGAAACTTTTTTTGGGTGTCCTGAGAGGTTAATTAATGTGAATGAAGCTATAAAATCACCTCTTTTGATTACACCTGTTAAACAAAATAAACAAAACCCATCTCACTGAAGAAATTCATTAAAGCATGCTGTTAATTGACACTATAAAAATAATCCCTTAGTCAAGACTCCCTATGAGGTATGCCTCACATGATAGCTGTCTCTGTAAGAGCTCGTTCAAAGGGAACAACAGAAAACATGCAGATTTACATCGGTACAGTATGTCAGTGCGACGACAAGCATACATTTATGCCGCATTTATACATTTATACAAGCATACATTTATGCCGTTTCATACAACTACAGAACAACAGAAAACGTGCAGATTTACATCGGTACAGTATGTCAGTGCGACGACAAGCATACATTTATGCCGTTTCATACAACTAAAATTCAGCTACATCGTCCAGCGGTTTCCTGTGCTATAAATCTGAGGAGATTTGATGTGTAACACAGAAATACCAAATCAATATCATCAGAGAGAGTTTAAATGAGTAGATCACACTGACACAGATCTTTCATCTGCAGTTCTCTGTGACAACTCCAAATGATTCATATTTAATAGCCCATCCATTTCACTCTTCAAAGGCTTGTCACTGGCTTCACAAGTGGCATGCAAATCATCTCACTCCTGGGTTTTATAACAAGCTCTCCAACAGAGTATCTCTCCATCGCAGATAAAATCTAATCTCCCTCTTATACAGAGATTCATTCAATGTAAATGTGGACTCGTCACTTTTATAAATGTTATCTTTTGGAAAGCGATATCTGGCAGTCAAGGTGAAGCTGGAGTCTTTGGTTTGTTTATAGAGGTGGGTGAGGTGTGCAGCGCTGCCAGATTCCCTCACAGCCACAGCGGGAGCATCACTGTTGGATCTGGAATTCAGCCATCTCAAACTTTCGCTCACCTCCGAGTTGAGGATGGACTCATGTCACGTTGTGTTGCATGTTACACTGGAAAGATCAAACTAGTACGTTATCACCAACAATGAAGTTCACCAAGTTCACTAAGTTCACCAACAATGAAGTTGTTTCCCTGCCTTTGGCCCTTAACACTGGGAGAAACTCCAGCATATCTGCGACACTACATATGATAAGTGGTTTGGAAAATGGATGGACTAACGGATAATGCATATAAATATTATTAGAAACAAAAAGAACTTGTAGGGATGAGAACAGAAACATCAGGCTGGTTTTGGTGGTTTTTGTAAAAGAGTACCAAGGAAAATTAACTAACTGAATGAATGAATGAATTAATTATTTTTGACTGAAGAAAGAAAGACAAACATCTTGAATGACATGGGGGTGAATAAATTATCAGAAAACTTTATTTCTGAAGTGAACTAATCCTTTAACAGCAAATCTAAAAATAAAACGAAATAAAATTATTAAATAAATAAACAACTAACTAACTAAATAAATAAATAAATAGTGTTAGAAATTATTTAAATATATAATGATATAATTAATTTCAGATTTTTTTCCTGAAGGAAATTTAATAGCAAATCTAAATAAATAAATAAATAAAGACAAATAAAATGTTAAAAATTATATAATATATATATATATATATATATATATATATATATATATATATATATATATATATATATATATATATATATATATATATATATATATATAATATATTATATATATATATATAAAATTATATATATATACACTCTAAAAAATGCTGGGTTGAAAATGGACAAACCCAGCAATTGGGTTGTTTTAACCCAGTGGTTGGGTTAAATGTTTGCCCAACATGCTGGGTAGTTTTATTTAACTCAACTGTTGTATAAAAATTACTGTATTGCTTGCTTGAAATGAACCCAAAATATGCTGGAAATTAACATTTATTAATATGTTTAATAAATGAGCATTTATTAATAAGATAATGAATAATAAACAATAAACATTTACTAAATTGCTTATTAATAAATGTACACCTTTTGATTATTATTGTTGCCTCTAGTAATTATGTGTCTGATTTTTAATTTCTCACCTATTTTGGATTAATTTTAAGCCAGCCATATAGTCATTTTTAATCAGTAGTTGGGTTAAATAAAACTACCCAGCAGGTTGGGCAAATATTTAACCCAACCACTGGGTTAAAACAACCCAATTGCTGGGTTTGTCCATTTTCAACCCAACTTGGGTTGTTTTTAACCAAACATTTTTTAGAGTGTATATATAATATATATATATATATATATATATATATATATATATATATATATATATATATATATATATATATATATATTAGTACCAAGGAAAATTAACAGCAAATCTAAAATTTAAATTAAATAAATGAATCAGTTAATTAATGCATGAATTAATTAATTAATTTAATGGATGTAATTAAAATAATTAATTCCTGATTTTTAAATTTGTAAAACAGTATGAAGGAAATCTAATAGAAATTATATCAAAATAAATAAAATTGCAAATCTTCCATGATCTATGCATGAATTCCTTGTTACTGATGACACTATTTTTGGATGGAATAAGTGATTTTCTCTTTATATGAAAATAATTTTATTTCAGTGTGACTGATTTTGTCTGTTCAAGCCACAATATGTTAATTTTTGCCACTAGAGGATGCTTATTCATAACAAAGGCATAGCTTGATGATGCCTTGATTCCGTGGAATCATGGGAGTTGTTGTCTTCACGTCTACAGCCGGTGGAAAAGAATCGGGATGGGACTCGGGCAGAAACCATGTTCATGGATGAGATTATTAACATTACTGTAGTATGAATCAGAGCAGGGCCGAGTGCTGTGGGAGCGAAGCGAAGGCCACTGGAGTTATTGATAATGAGAGACGAGCGCGACACACGTCTCGAGAGCAGCTGAACTTTTATTATGCCGCAGCCGCTGCCTCCGTTTCTTCCGGTCATGAGTATATGGGGTAAAGCAGCACTGTTTTATTATTATTAGATACATTTGTGTGTTGAAAGTTGTTATAATGCTACTCTGTGTGTTCTCTTAGCGGCTGCTATGTGACATTTGCTGCACGCTGCAGTAAGCTAGATCGATATTAGGCGTGTTAAAACATGGTACTTGCTGTTAATCAAGAAAAGATTTAAACAATAAAAGACTTCATGTGTTGAGCTATATAACATGCTGAGTTTTCTGTTGATGAATGTATCCAAACAGTTGCTCACCTGACTAATAAAACGCATGATATATTAAAGTGTCTTTGGTGTTTGCATGGTTTCTACAAAATAAAACCGGAAACCGAGGGTAATGCAGGTATGATGTCATTGATAGGTGACGCACGGACATGGTCGGTGTCCTGGTTAAAATTGCTTATTTCTCTGGATTTAAACATTCTTGGAAACATTTGGGATAATGTAAGTACACAAGTCATCAATTCCCCTGTTGCGTTGTGTCATGCCATATATATCCATTTTAGACACTGTATATCTTTCTCACTGACAAATGGAGAAACACAGATTGAAAGTCACCCATCTTCCATGTAACCAAGGCTGTTTGGAGATAACATCTGGCACCTGTGTTACATATATGCGCATCAACAGGGCTGAGTCCACGTAAACCGATATCACTAATCCTTGCTTATAATTCATCTTTGCTCAATCCAGCCGGCAGTCCATAAATATAGCGTCACACCAGGGGTAAATTATGCATTATCTGTTCCTGCCATCTCAGGAACAGAATGTAGGGGTCCATCTGTTGACTTCAGTGGGGGTCATTGTAGATGGGAACTGCAATGACCCGCAAACCTCCTAAATAAATCTATTTTGCCATAACAGGATACAGATTGGTTAGCCTATTTAATAAGGGAAGTTTCCTATTCTGTCTCTCTCTCTACAATGCCTCGCCAGAAACCTCAACTTTTTTTTTTTATCAGCTGCATGTTCACTGAGAAAAAAAAAAAAAAAAAAAAAAAAAATGGGGAAGCGAGAGTTCATTCAGTAAACGAAACAGAGATTTTAATTCTGCACTCGTGGCACTTGCTCTGCACTTTTCTCACACTTGTGTAAAATATATATGCATTTGTTTATTTTTTTTAGTTAGTTTCACAAGAAAAAAGATTTAAACCATTGCTTTGGTCAATGAAAACTAATAATTTTTAATACTTTTTAAAATAAGTCTCTGCTGCTCACCAAGGCATTTATTTAAAATATTGAACATTTTATAAATGTCTTTATTCTCACTTTCAATCAATCTGATGCACTCTTGTATAAATAAAAGTATTCATTTCTTTAAAAACAGATCATAACAATCACATACTTTTGAATGGTAGTGAATGGTACGTTTTCTTTGTTCGCACAACAGCTTGTACACAAATAGTCCTATAACTGTTGTCTTTTTAGAATGGAGAACATAAATCACAAAAAGTGGTTAAAACCAATATACAAACCCAGTGCTAAAAATGCATTTGTGTAAGCACTCAAAACCTCAGTTACTGAGATCTGGTTGTGACAGCTTCCATATGTGCTAATCTAAGTAACACTCCATAAATATTCTTAGTTCTTTCCACCATGAAATACAAAAATGCAAAAAGGTAATTGTGACTTTTTATCTCACAATTCTGACTTTTTTTCTCAGAATTGTGAGATAAACTCACAATTGTGACTTATAAAGTGAGAATTGTGTGATAAAGTCAGAATTGCAAGTTATAAAGTCAGAATTGCAAATTATAAAATCAGAACTGCATGATATAAAGTCAGAATTACAAGTTATAAAGTCAGAATTGCGAGATATAAAGTCATAATTGTGTGATATAAAGTCATAATTGTGAGTTACAAAGTCAGAATTGTGTGATATAAAGTAGGAATTGCAAGTTATAAAGTCATAATTGTGTGATAAAGTCATAATTGTGTGATATAAAGTCAAAATTGCGAGTTATAAAGTCAGAATTGTGTGATATAAAGTCAGAATTGCGTGATATAGTCAGAATTGCGAGTTACAAAGTCATAACTGTGTGATATAAAGTCAGAATTGTGTGATATAAAGTCAGAATTGCATGATATAAAGTCATAATTGTGTGATATAAAGTCAGAATTGCATGATATAAAGTCATAATTGTGTGATATAAAGTCAAAATTGCGAGTTATAAAGTCAGAATTGTGTGATATAAAGTCAGAATTGTGTGATATAAAGTCAAAAAAGCGAGTTATAAAGTCAGAATTGTGAAATATAGTCAAGTCACCTTTATTTATATAGCACTTTTTACAATGCAGATTGTGTCAAAGCAGCTTTACAGTGATGACTGGTATATAATTTTGGCTGCATAGCAGCTCTTAAAGAATAGTGTCAATGCAGGCAGATCAAAAGCACTGTTGAATAAATGTCAAGAATACTGTTGAATATCAAATGTCAAGTCAAATGTCAAGTGTCCCCAACTAAGCAAGCCAAAGGCGACAGCGGCAAGGAACCCAAACTCCATCAGGTGACATCAGGTGACATCAGGTGGCAAACAGGTGGCAAACAGGTGGCAAACAGGTGGCAAATAGGTGTTAAATGGAGAAAAAAAACCTTGGGAGAAACCAGGCTTAGTCGGGGGACCAGTCCTCCTCTGGCGAACAGTGCTTTGTTACAAATATAAAGTCAGAATTGCAAGTTATAAAGTCAGAATTGTGTGATATAAAATCAGAATTGCGAGTTATAAAGTCAGAATAAAGTCGCAATTCTTTAATTTTTTGGCGCAAACAAGCTTCCATACTTTACACAAATAATACTTTGTGTGCAATACCTCGCTCACTCACAAAACAATCCTGGAAAAGCATGGATGGTGATATTCTTCTGCAAGTGTGCAGAGCTCAAACCCACAAACCCGCCCCACTGAAACTCATCACATAGGAAGAACCGTGAACAATCGGGCAAATGTGGAGAGAGTGAAGCTGGAATGACTTCACTGTCCAGCTGTGAGGAGGTCAGACAACTTTTAATTCAGGAGGAACACATACAGGCCTCCATCCAGTTCCACATCTCAGCCATATACTCACTTACAGCGAATTACTTTGGAACACCCCCTGGAATGTCTGCTAATAGCATTGACATTGGCTGGGAACTGAGCAAAAAATCATTTAACACAGTTCTACTTTACAGGCCAGACCCTTTCTGCAAAAAAATAAAAAAGGTAGTATGGTAACGAATTGAAGCTGAAATATATTATAGCCTGCCGCAAAGTGATATGTCATGCTGTGTCCCAAATATTAAAGCCGTTAAATTGCCAGAGAAGCAGAGATTGCAGGTAAATGTGGAGCGTCCTGAGGAGGCAAATGGTGATATGAGCTCCCGAACCACTGTCCTACTTAAATGCTGAAATAATTTCACAAAAATGAGTTATAGATAAAGAAATGCATTATACAGTTTCACATTATTCATTTTTTAATGGTATGTCACAATTTTAATGGCGATCTGTCTATTTTTCATGGTTAAAATACTTTCTTCTTCCCTGGTTTAATATGCAGCCACAACTACAGTATAATAAGCATATTAAAGTACAAAATTCACATGAAAGTGTAACATTAAAAAAAACAAAAAAAAAAAGGTTTAACTTGTCAGAATACAATCATGAAACCTCAAATGTGCAATTTAAACAATTCTTGGACAAATGTGTAAAGGGCCACCTCAGAGACAAGTGTTTAGAAAAGCATGTCAGAGAAGAATCTGAGGCATTTCTAGACTAAACACTTGATATCTCTAGGTTTAGTTACTCTACAAAATTACCTGTCACAATCCATATAGTTTGTTTTAAAATACTGTATAAAAAGCCTTTTAAATGAAGTACAAAAGAATTTTTTCCACACCTGCCAGTTGTACTGGCCATGAAACTGTATTTTATAATACATCATTAAAATTATATTTTGCCAGTCCTATGACAAAGGAATTATCTGGTTGCCCTTGAATATTTGCAGTAGTGTTGTCAAAAGTACCGACTTCATGTGCTACAATGATCAACACACGGGAGCGTTTAAAAGCACACGGAAGTGTTTGAATTTGAAAGTGTGAGTGGTCTGCTGATACATGCCTGCTTTCAAATGCTCTGTGTAAGCGCTCGGTGAAGAGCGTCATTGAGGTGTATTGTTTCTGAAGCATTGATCATTGTAGCCAATCACAGACATATCTATCACAGACAAATGTTTTTTAAATGTTTAATGGTTCATTGCGATTTCACTTTCTTTAACTTTAGTTAGCGTGTAATGTTGCTGCTTGAGCAAAAACAGTATCTGCAAAGTTACAGCGCTGAGAGTTCAATGCAAACAGAGATATTGTCTTTTAAAGAATTCTCTGTTTAAGGACTACAACAAATAGCTGGTCGGGACTACAACGAGCCTCTTCCCGGGTTGGTGACGTCACTAACTCTAGAAATGACATGAACCCTGCCCTCCAGAACACGCAACAAAGGGGGTGAGGCCATGTTACTGCGCTACAGTACATAACACAAATGCAATAGCATGTCATAAAAGCAAGATGACAAAATGACAAGTTATAACCATAATTAAACGAAACTATACCTGTTCTATTCTCCATGGATCTTACAACAGTGAGTGATTTATAGACTATCATGACAGAATATGCTAATCAATGACTTTAAGATAAAGTGTTAACACCACATCAGCTACATAAATTCATCAACTAACCGTTCAGAAGCGCCCTGTTGCATTCAAAATGTTGTCACTTCTTCAAAATGAGTCTCTCCCTCATTGTCCGACTGAACATAAAAGGCTGAGCAGTTTCTGACATTTTCAATTAGTCTGCGTGAGGTAATGTGAGGCACTGCTAAGTGCTAACAGGAGCTTCTGAAACTCCGCCCCCTTTTGAGAGCAGCAGCTCATTTGCATTTAAAGGGACAAACACAAAAACAGAGCGTTTTTGTTCACGTCAAAAAGTAACAAATTTAACATGCTATAAAAATGATCTGTAAGGTATTTTTGATTATGTTGAGCTTTGTAAATGGCAGGCTTTCCAATTCTGTGGAAAGCTTCATCATTTTGTGCTGGTCCTCCTGTGAGAAGCTATGGTGTGACGCAAAGGTTCTTTGCCACCATGTGTGATTAACAGCACAGAAATGCAATTACACTAATGTTTGTTGTCCATGTACTCACTTTGCGCTCAAACTCCCCAGCACCGTGGGCATAGTTCACTGTATCTGGCAGCAACAGTAGCGACTGTCTACGAGTTTCCGATAAATCTGCATGGCTGCCACCCAGCATCCATAAAAAACCCTTCACTTCTTTTAATTGCAATGGTCTAGAAGTGCCGGGAACAAGCGCAGCATAATTCCTCTTTTGTCAAAAACTTTCTTTGTCCTTTTCTTGTACCTTCCATGTGATTCTCGCTGGAAACTACTGATACACTTCCAAAGCGGTGAGTGCTAAAGGTAAGGGACCTGAATAAATCATAGTTGTTTCTCATGTGGAAACAAGCCTACACCCTCTCTTAAGTTAGCGACAGCCTTTGAACTAATCCTTGCAGACCGAAAACTGATTATTTATTCATCTGTTCGTTTGAACGCCACTCTCATTATTGTTCCCACATCGCCCTGTGAACATAAGCAAAAAGCTGTCGTTCTCTGGCTGTCTCGCCCTTTCTCGTTTTCAAAGCCTTGTCAAGTGGGGAAAATCCTAGTATGACACATTTTGGAAAAAGAAACCCTCCAAATTATGAGGGCAAATGAATAATGTACGCTCTCATCCTGAGTATTATCGAGTTCAATGCACTGTATCTGTGCCAGTGGCTTATTACTGGCTTAAGATGACTGGGAAGGCATATTGTGCGGGATTTGTTACTGGAACACAGGCTGAGCTCTCAATGGCTCTGATTGAGAACATGAATTCTGCAGGCTGCCCCTTAAAAATGTTTTTATAAGAAAAGGGCAGAGCAGATAAGAGAAAGACACAGCATCACTGATGAATAAGACCTTCATTTGGAGAGCAGCGAAGATAGCATCGCTGCTTCTTGGAAGATGGCTGTACTTCTGGGAAAGAGGGAGGGCAGCGTGGAGCAGAGGTCTTTTATAATAGAATACTTCTCAGAGTCGCTCTTCCATCGCACTGCAGTAAAAGGTTTAAATTGGTCAGTCCTTTCTGATCATCAGAACTGAAATTTGATTCAGACAGACATCCAGAGCAAACAAACAAACAGCTGGAAGTGAGCCGTAAGCTACGGTGACGTGAGCTAACAGGTACGTATGAGGTCAAAGACAACGTTCCCACCACCTATGCAGAACTGTTACTCAGTAAATATTCTCACTAAACCTGAAAGGCAATACCACCCAAGTGGACTTACTGTGTTGCCACCAAACACATAGATGGTCCTTTCCAGATTTGGAAATATGAGAGAGTTGGAGCAAGCAAAACGTTATATGGCAAGCCGTTTTGACTTTTATTCATTCTCAGGATATGAATTCTTGATACATTTCCACTAGTATCAATGTTAATTCTTGATATCAACAATTCAATATTCACTAGTTAAAATGCTATTTTTTTGATATCAAGAATTACATTTCCACTTGTAAAAACTAGAATTCTTGATATCTGTAAATAATTGTATTTTCACTAGTGAAATGTCACCATAGGCTGCCATTCAAATTCAATTGTTGATATCAAGAATTTATTTCTTACTAGTTGAAATTCCACTTTCACATGTCAGAAATACAATTCTTACTAGTAAAAATCATAATTTTTGATATGAATAATTACATTGTTACTAGTAAAAATGTGAATTTTTCTCATTCACAAACAGAAAGCTGCTCCATTTGAAAGTAAAAGTTGGCCGCAACTTTATAGCGCATTTTAAACCATGAACTATTTTGGATTTCTTAAAAAAAATTAACAGCTAACTAACTAACTCCACTCTTACTATGATAGCCATTAACCAGCCCAAACAGAACATGCATCTTTTTGCATTTTCTGCACTGGCTTTTTAAATATTTTTTAAATGTTTAAAGGGTTTCACTTGTTTAATTTTTTTATTATCAAAAATTCAATTGGCACTAGTTGAACCATCAGTTCTTGATATAACAATTGAATTGCTACTACTAAAAATGTTCATATTTGATATCTGAAATATCAATATAATTTCAGATATCTAAAATGGCTTTCTTACTAGTAATAATCACATTCATGAAATCAGAAACTAACATTGTCACTAGTGACAATCAAATTATTGATATCAAAAATTAACATTGTTACTTGTAGCAATTCAATTGTTGATATCAAGAATAGATATTTGCACTGGTAACAAAGTAATTAATGACATCAAAAATTATTATTCTTACTAGTAAGAATTGTATTTCTGATATGTGAAATTTCAGCTAGTAAGAAATCAATTCTTGATATCAACAATTGAATTTGAATGGCAGCCTATGGTGACATTTCACTAGTGAAAATACAATTACAGATATCAAGAATTCTAGTTTTTACTAGTGGAAATGTAATTCTTGATATAAAAATTAGCATTTTAACTAGTGAAAATTCAATTGTTGATGTCAAGAATTAACATTGTTCCTAGTGGAAATGTAATTCCTGATATCAATAATTGAATTGTTGATATCAAGAATTCATGTCCTAAGAATGAATAAAAGTCAAAACGGCTTGCCATAAAAACACCTTCATTGGTCTTGAGATGATGCATAATCAGCTATACTGCAAATTAAGATAACAGAATCATACCTGAAGCAAATATATCCAAAGCAAACCCATACATGTGTTCAAATCTGATATTACGCTTAGATTTGTTGTCATGGAAACATGTTTTCCAAAATGGCACAATGTTAATTTTAAACGGTTTGAAAAATGGATGGATGTTAGCAAGTGTGAACAAATATTGAGAATATTGAGAATTGACTGGGAATGCCAGAGTAGGACAAATATATATATATATATATATATATATATATATATATATATATATATATATATATATATACACACATACACACACACACAGTATATATGAAACATGCCAAGATAAAGATTGATTCAAATAGCTTAAGTTTTATTTTATTATTAAAAAGTTTTCTATATGGATATATTGTAAACTGTAATTTATTCCTGTGATCAAAGCAGAATTTTCAGCATCATTACTCTTCAGTGTCACATGATCCTTCAGAAATCACTCTAATATGCTGATTTGTTGCTCAAGGAACATTTCTGATGTTTTGATGAATAGACAATTTAAAAGAACGGCATTTATTTGAAACTAAATGTTAAAGCAAATGTACATTTTGTTTACACAGACTCAATTCAGTATGCAGCTCAAATCAGCATAGAAAAGCAGAAAAACAGGTGATGTTCAGACACGTTCTATAGCAGTAACCGTAAATTACTGCACTCTATGTTGGAACAAAATACGACACTCCCACACTGGCCTGGAGAGACAGCAGTCATTTCTATTGTGTGAGTTTCTTGTGTTCATAAAGAGCATATCTTGGAATGAAATTGCAATTATATTATGTTCCCATGTTTGGCAGAAGCGCAGAGTCTTGCTCTGTGGCGTGCTGTGTCATAAATCAAACGGCTCTTAATTATGCGAGCTGAATGAGTTGACAGAGGCCTGACGTGGCCTGATCTGTCTTTTCAATACCGCCTGGCGCTTTTATAGCGACTAATAATGGAAAACTCACTCGGAGTGGGAGGAGTGATTCGGGTGGCCTAACAAGAGTTGGCGATGGCATTGACAGTTCTGACCGCAATCAGTCTTCAGGCGTTGGGAAGCTTTTAATGTGTTTAACACACCTCCTAGCTTTGAGGCGCTGAACGCGTATTCCCGCATTAAAACTGATTGTGCTGCCAGCAGAAATGAACACTTTTCTTTGGTCATTAGAGATTCTGCGTGAAAAATGGCACAACTTCAGCCCTAGTTTATTCAGGGAGGAAGCATTTAGCACCGCTAGATGCTTATTTGGATCGCTCTGCATATTGACGATAAGCCACTACGCGATCATGCATGCAAGGCATGACAAACATCTCTTTGAAAAGCTCCCTGTGACAGTAGCTCAGCTAATCTCTGTGATTATAGTGGTATCCATTACATGCTGCTACTTGAAAAAGCAGTTCAGGGTGTGCTCTTTGTTGTGGTGACAGAGGGTAGCCTCAATTCCAAATAAATATTGCGGTGCAGGGTGCTAAAGACAAGCTTCAAACAGAGTTAGCTTCCTTAGAAGCTCCTGGCTGAGACTAGCATCAAGCTAATAAGCAAACTTCTGTAGGCTGTAATGTCAGCCTAGAGGTATAACGTGCGACACTGACATTCTGACATGTTTACTTGATCTCTAAACCAGACATTTTCTGCAGCAAGTGGAGGCGAAACCCAATGGAGACCACAAAATGACTCTAGAAGCCAAAGCCTGGTTACCACACCATCAAACTCAAACAAGAAAAAAGATGCAGCACCATTTTAGAAGGAAGCCAGAGTCATTATTTGAGAGTGAGTATATATAGAAATCAGAGGATGTTTTCTAATATGTTCAACATGGCCAACATCTGGACTGGGCACACGTGGAGATGGAGTATCGAGCCGAAAACACAGAATGTTCCCCTAAAGTTGCCATGTGGTGTTAGGTTCTTTTTTGTAACCAAAAAGTAAGCTTCCAAGAACGTTTCAGGGAGTTCAGGGAGTTTTTTTTTTTTTTTTTTTTAATAATTACCTAAAGTGAACCTATAAATAGCTTTCTCTAATATTTTTAGGTTTCATATAACCTAAATAAACTATACAGAATGTCCTTACAGGCTTGTAACAAAGTTTGTTGATAAGCAAAAAAGAAAGCAGGAACCAGCGAACATTGAACATAATTGTAATAATAAAATAAACATAAACAACAAAGCGAAATAAACCCTCACGGACAACTGCCACATAAACTAAAACAGAACAACAACATAAAGTCCAGGCCTAGAATTCTCTCGTCTGGAGGAACACGTTGAAAAAACTTCACCACTTAGCAAAAGATAAGGTCCATACATTGCCGATTCACCTAGATTCCTTGACAGTTTTCTGTATCCCTCCAACACCCCATCTCCTCACACTTGCCTGGTTACTATCCTAACCATAGATACGGGGAGAATACTCTGGGTTCGAGCCAAAATTCCGAGCCGGAGCCCTCCCCTCAGACAGCCCGCCAGATACACATACTATTTACTCTATCTTATTATTTGTAAGTGTGAACTCGTGAACTTCACTGTCTTCACTCCTCCTTTTATCCTTCTGGAGCTCCTCCATGGGACTCGAGACCGGTGTGGCACGCAGGTGACACTCATTAACACTCGTGCCACCGGCCTCGCTCTGCTCCCACGGCTCTTGGCCCCGCCCTGCTTGCCACAAGTTTATTTTTAGGTTTTATTTTTATAATGTAAACTAACCATGCAATTAAAATAGGAATGTTAGGAGAATGTTACCTGAAAGTTTGGGGAACGTTCTGCCTGCTTAAAAAGAATGTTCTGTCTCTGTAAAGAAAACATTCCTGGAAAAAAAACAGATTTTAAAAATGCATGTTTTGGGAACATTCCCAGAACGTTCTGGGAACCAAAAATTGTTAGCTGGGTTGCTTGTAGGAGGGCAGATCCTTCAGTGGCCTTCAGTTGTGGGTGGACAAACTCTGGAAGTACTCACAGCCTGAAGGGTTGTTTAATTTCTCATTTGCCGTTAATCCATCATCTCCTACAACTCGCTGCCTCCTGATTGGCCCCGTTGCCACATACCGTAGTGCAGGGACTCCAGAATAGTGTAAATTTGTTTTTGTCTTAGTGCCAGAGAAAACAAACACTTCCTCAGAGAACGTGTGTGAGCTGTGGAAAATCGGAGACTGATCACACCCGGGAGAACGACTGCAGCTGAAGAATTGTGTGTTCAGATAATATTGGAAAATATTGGTATTTCTGACAAGATTTGTGTGCTTCTGTGACTGCTAAATATAAGTACATGTGATTTAATGAAATAAAATACAGTAATTAGTCAAGCACTGTTATCTTAAATTGGTTTAATTGCTTTGAGGTATTCAGAGAATTTAAAGTACAGTACTTTCTTCTGGAAATGTGATCACAATATCCAGTGTGATTTCATGCATATTCAAAAGTATTCATATGTAAAGAGCACACGTAGATTTTTGTACTTTTGGATAGACACTTTTTTGCTGCGCCTTGAATGTAAATCATCTTCTATAAATAAATGAAGAGTCTTTTTAATGAACAATATCTAGATGGAAGAAATATTCATAGCAACAGAATGTATTATTCATTCAATTTAATTATTGTATGTGTGTGAGCTGTAAATGCATGCCTATATTAAACATGATTTCATTAGACATTTAATATTAAATATAATTGAATTAATTCAATATTACTTTTATTTTTAAAATGTATTATTTATTTGCATGATTTTATTGATTGATGATTATTCATTTAATTTATTGAATATTATAATTAAATACACTTTAATAAACCTTCTATGAAAAAAAAAAAGTGTGAAAATTGTACCAATAGGATACAACAGCTTGACACTGGGGCAGTTCCCTTAAAGGAACAACTTTGTACCGTATTTACCCCTAAAAGGTGCATAGTACACTCAAAAAAAAAAAACAACAAAAAAAAAAAGATTTTTTGATGCTGTTCAGTTTATTTATTTATTTGCTTTTTATTTATTTTCCAAAACATTGCAAATTAGTTGGGCTGACACTATTAAATTAAGCTGTGCCCAACCATAGTAAATAAGTTGAATCAACCTTAATAAATTAAGTTGACCCAACGTAAGAATTGCATAACAGAATTGCATAATGCTGAAATAAAGCAACTTAATCATGTGGAAATCCTTTCCATGATTTTTTTATGTTCGTTCAAAGAGTTATTTTTTTGAGTGTAGTACAAACTCCTTTTAGGGGTAGATAAAGTACAAAGTTGTCCTTTTAAGGGTATTGCACCTTTTTAAGGGTATAAGCAGTTATACCCCTACAAGCACATTTCTTCTGACTGTATGTTGTCAGTGAAAAAATGAAATAAAAAATCTGTCCATGTGCAACATATGCATTGCAAATACTTCATTACAGTATACATAGCTGTTTTACCAGTGCCATTGAGATGCATAGGAATGCTAACAGTCAAGCACTCCAGGTATTATAGACATCCTTGGTACGAACACCTATGAATACTAATGAGATCACACTGGAGTTTCAGAAAGAGAAGTGGATCGCTGCCAACCTGTAAACTTTATGTACTGGCACGCCAAAGACAGATTTATCACAGCTGTAATATCACAGTATGGGCTTCACAAAGTCCACTTTCCATCAGACTCATCCACGAACACATTGAGGAGCACATGTGCTCTTAAAACATTAGCATATTAAAGTTACAATCACAGGAAAGAAGTGGCTGGAAAAGCAGATGGCTGCATTTTATGTAGCTGATATTATGCAAACCATGCCCTGAGGCTTGCCCCCATTTACTTCTCTTTAATTGGCAGACGACTGTGTGGTGCCAGACAAGGCAGGTGGCAAGGTAGCGCTCTTGCATGTTACATCCAAAGAGAGAATTATACATTTATTTCTATCTCCTCAACCTCTCATAAAACAGGCTGCTGTTATGCACACTAAGAGCTTAGCTGATCATGATTTATTTAGAGAGAAGGCAGATGACAAACCTTCCTTTTATGCGTACTATCATAATCTTAGATAATTAGCTGTAAACCAACAGAATGAATTAAAGGTCATCTTGTAAATGCTGCACATGAGAGATTACATATCACTTAAAAGTACTGTCAGTTCAGTTGTTTTAGGAGTATCTGTTTATTTTTTTAATGATTACAAACATTATTGGGGTTAAACTACTATAATTAGAGCTCCATTTGAATAAAATTAATTGCATGATATGCAGATTAATTTATTGAATAAATCACACATAATTGCATTTCAATATTTACTTCTAATTAAAGGCCTCAGATGAAGATGATTCAAAGACGTTTGATTATTATTGCATGCAATATATTAACTCTTCCCCGCCATTGACAGAATTTTCCAGTAATCCATGTTTTCACTGTTATACAGTAGGGGTGCTATTACTCATCTCCTGAAAGAGTAGAGAATCTCAGGATCCAAAAACAAGCGAAGAAGAAGCAGAAAAATGTGATAAGCTAATGCAATCATCAAACAATCAATAGAGTATACTGTAAAGCAAGATCAAGGGCTAAACCAGGGTATTTTTAGCAAATTTGTTTATGCTCACCAAGGTAACCTGGACCTCTACTGTACCTAGCATGCACATTAGATAAGAGGCAACAACAGTTTCTTGGCACTTTGAGCCATTGATTAACTCTGATTCACCCAGTAGTGCGCTACGCCAATAATAGCACACCACCTCAACAGCCCTTAGCCCACAGAGGTCACGTTGGGTCGGCTTTTAAATATATGCCAGTCAAAGAGGAACCATTTTGCTTCAGAAATTGGAATCATAGACCTTCCAGAAGAAGAATTTGAGAATTTGACAGCAAAATGAGCTTTGTTCACATCTGATGAAAGACCACTTAAAAAAAGAAAGGTTCAAAAATTACGCATCAGAGGGGAAATGAAGCCCAGTACTTTGGCGTATGCTAAATAAAGACTTTTCCTTTTGAAGAATTCCATTTCCTTACACCATGAAATATGCTCCTCATCACTTGGGGCTGAGTAATGTGTTATCAATAGTGAGCTTCCAGAAACTTCTGAAGATACTTCATCAATCATCTCTGGACTGACTGAACTTTTGGAAATCTTGGCACAGACCCACAGCTAATGCCAAAATTACAACATGTAACATCTGCAATTTTATATAACACGTTGACACTAAATGTTTCCAGAAGTTAATTGTTTTTCATTTTTACACAAAACCATACCCAGATAGCACACATACATGTGGCCGACGTCGGCCGCAGAGCGGAACGTCGGCCTCATATCTGTAACATCTAATAAGGATCGGCCAGGCATAGGCGCGTGTCTTCAGTCAAAGCTCTATCTCCAGCTCGTCGGCTTTGGGTCGGATCACGACTGCAGGCCGATATGCCGCGCTTTTCTGCGCGTGACCATTCATCTCTGCAACCGACGAGAGAAATGGCGACTCCGGCGACATCTGTGGTTTTCAGGTAAGTTTTCACTTTAAGTAAATTAGAAAAATCTTTTTATAATTCTGTGACACTTAAAAGTTACTGGCACTCGGTTTACTACAGGCAGTTTGTAATCTCAATTTCTCAGAGGCGAAGGGCAGATGAGCAGCGGAATGCGAGGTTAGCCCAGCTTGTTTAGTTCAGAAAAGTTTTTGTAAGTAGCCAAATTATCTGAACATATCCCGTCCTCTGCAAAATAAACGGATCAAGTCATTAAACTGGTAATGTTAGATGTTTAAAATGCTGCGTGACTTTGACTTTGAACGTTCAAACACTGGAGAAGTTACCATGGTAACGGTGAACCGCAGTAACGGACAAGCTGCAAAATCTCCGTCTCTCGCTGTTGCTTTCTCTGCTTTCGGGTGAGTTTAGTCCCTAAAATCACATAAATAATATAAAACTGTTCTGGATACGTTTCTTACCTGTAATTGACACGCTTCTGTCGAATATTTACTTTATTGAAATAGTTTATTTTCTTCGAAAAAGTCCGTTAGCATAACCGTTTTCAGTTTGGCTAATGTACTGAGCTCTTATGAACGTTTGCGTTTTTAATCACATCTTTATGTTCAGAAGAGAGGCTTTGATAGTTTTGCTAAGGTTTTGTTGGTAATCTGTCAATGGGTAATTGAAAGTGAGCTAATTTATATAAACTGCTATATGACATCACTTACAGGAAGCGCGAAAATCAAATGAAACGAAATGAAATGATCTCTCATGGTAAACAAATTACCTCGATTACATTTAATGTTTAATCATTTAATACCAATCACATTGAAGAAAAAATGTTCTGTGATTTCAGGAGTGAACAAATCTACAACACCGGAGGAGGAAGAGCTGCTGACAGGAGTAACTTTAGGAAACTCAGGTGAACTGAGAAAGCTCATTAACTAACTTCATACGCATTTTTTCCACAAAAGGTAACACTTTAGTATGGGGAACAATTCTCACTTTAAACTAGTTGCTTATTAGCTTGCATATTGGCTGTTATTACAGATATCAATGCCTTATTCTGCATGACCTTTTTCTACAACATCCCTAAATCCCACCTGATATCCACCCTTAAACGCTATAACTACCTTACTGTCTATTAATAAGCAGTATATTAAGAGTTTGAGGCAAAAGTTAATAGTAAATATGTTTCCCATTCCAAAGTGTTGCCCCACAAAATATTTTACCTATATCACCATGCATGTTATTTTCTTTTGCAAAATTATTTTTTAATATTACAGTTTGTAAGGTTCTGACATCCAAACGTAAGTAACACAGATCAATATAAAATGAAGTAAGCCTAAAACAAATTTTGTTAATAAATTTTTGTTTATATATTCTGTTTATTCTACTTTCTCTTACCTGCATTTCACCTCTGCTGTAGCTGTTTTGATTCTAATGAACCTGACATTATATAGGCTCTGTGATAAACTGTTTGTTATGTTTCTAGATTCTTCCATGCTGATGGCCTGCACTCCTGTCCAAGAAAATCTCAGGCTAAAAACCATATAACCAGTAAGCAAATCCTCAAACATACACTACTGTTCAAAAGTTTGGGGTCTGTAAGATTTTTTTTTGTTTTTGAAAAAAAAAAAAAAAAAAAAAAAATCACATTTTAAAATCATTAAAGGGTTAGTTCACCCAAAAATGAAAATAACGCCATTAATTACTCACCCTCATGTCGTTCCACACCCGCAAGATCTTCATTAATCTTCAGAACACAAATTAAGATATTTTTGTTGAAATCCGATGGCTCAGTGAGGCCTGCATAGCCAGCAATGACATTTCCTCTCTCAAGATCCATTAATGTACTAAAAACATATTTAAATCAGTTCATGTGAGTACAGTGGTTCAATATTAATATTATAAAGCGACGAGAATATTTTTGGTGTGCCAAAAAACAAAATAACGACTTATATAGTGATGGCCGATTTCAAAACACTGATTCATAACACTCCAAAGCTTCCTGAAGCAGTGTATCGAATCATGATTCGGATCGTGTCAAACTGCTGAAATCACGTGACTTTGTCGCTTCGAACCGCTGATTCCATACGCTGATTCATAACGCTCCGATGCTTCCTGAAGCAGTGTTTTGAAATCGGCCATCACTATATAAGTCGTTATTTTGTTTTTTGGCACACCACAAATATTCTAGTGGCTTTATAATATTAATATTGAACCACTGTACTCACATGAACCGATTTAAATATGTTTTTAGTATATTAATGGATCTTGAGAGAGGAAATGTCATTGCTGGCTATGCAGGCCTCACAGAGCCATCGGATTTCAACAAAAATATCTTAATTTGTGTTCAGAAGATGAATGAAGGTCTTACGGGTGTGGAACGACATGAGGGTGAGTAATTAATGACATTCTTTTTATTTTTGGATGAACTAACCCTTTAACCCCTGGTTGTTTCAGTGAGAGTGTCTGTGAAAAAATCCTTTAGCATAAAATAATCAGCGAAATGAGATGAGGTGACAAATAATGTTTTAGTGGTTGTAGTTATGATAAACTATTATGATAAAAGGATGTTATGGTCATTAATATATTTTCTCTAGGTCTTTTTTGAGTTATTTATTTATATGTATTTTTTACTGATACATTCTTAAATACGTTTTACTAAATATTTGGTAACTCTTTACAAGAAGTTTCATTTGTTAAACATTAGTTAATTTATTAACTAACATGAACTAACTATGAGCAATACATTTGTTGCTGTATTTACTAATTTTTGTTAATGTTAGTTAATGAAAATACAGTTGTTCATTGTTTGTTCATGTTAGTTCACAGTGCTTTAACTAATGTTAACAAGATTTTAATAATGTATTAGTATCTAATGTTAACTAATGGACCTTATTGTAAAGTGTTACCAAATACTTAAATACTTTAAATGCTGACTGGTTCAGGGGGTCGACAGCTTTAGGCCTCTAAAATGTTTGAATTAAAATCACCAATACAATATCAGAGGGTAAAGATGTCATTAGAGTTCTTACAATTATGGCTGTGCTCTTGTTACCAGATGAGATGTGATCGCCAGCGTTTGGCGCTGAGATTCTTCAGGATGTGGCCTTGATGCCGTGAAGATGGTGAGTTTCCCCAATAGCTGCCACTACCGAGATCAAGAGACTGATCACAACTTCAATCCGTATTAGTCTATTTTGATAGGTATATATGTTATGTGTCTTTTCTTTTTCATTACAGCCCATCACTGACAGGCTTTCCTGTGTAAACCATCATATTTATCCAAATGAGGTTTGTAAATGCATGAATTCTTTATATTTTACATTAATCATTAATTTTGAATAAAAATTACTTGTAGAAGAAAATGTGACAAGGCCTCTCACAAAATGCCATATTAAAGGAATATTCAGAGTGCAAGTCAAAACTGCTTCTGTTGGGCAATATTACGCTACAAATATCGTCTATTGAGCTAAAGTTAAATTGAACCTGGAATGTTGATTTATGTTACCAGATGCGATACTTTGTAATGGGCATGTACAATGGATTTTGAACTCTACTATTTTTATTGCAGGGTCTCTGGGATCCCCAGCTGAAGGCATGAAAACATCAGATCTTGGCCTGGACAGATGTACCAACAGTACACCACACCGACCTCTGCTTTTGCATGGATGACTGATTACTACCATGTTCTGTGAGGGTATTACTATAGCAAAACTGAGCACCTGTGACACTAGGATTTCTAGTTGTAAAGAATAATCACACAATGTTTTTTAGACGTTGCAAACTTTTCTCTCTCTTTTTCTCTTACAAACAACACAACAGTTAAACCTTTTCAAATTCTTTTCTGGTGGTGCACAAGTCCTATTCTACGAAACAGAAATTAAGATATTCATATGCTCACATTTAAGCTGCGGACACACTACTTTGAGCATGCGAAATTTCTTCGGACACTGCAACTGGCGTGATATGACGTCTGCAGAGTCTTTTTATAAACATGAATTCAACATTTAACAAATAGTATATTCAAAATATAAAAATATACAGTCTACTCGACTTTACTACACTTTTTTTTTTTAATTTAGCCATTAGGTCACACCTTCTTGTAGCGATTTTGTACTCTTTACACATAGTCGTGTGATGTGAATTCGCAGGTCAGAGTTCCAAACCAAACTTTTTGCATGAGCTTGTGTTTCTGGTCTCCCGCATTTGTCTGCATATGAATGGAGGTCAGTGGAATGAAAAGCGTAGTGTGACCACACCTTATTCTGCAGTTGCAGCACACCTGTATCAAAAGTGTGAAGTATGCGAGATCTCACATATGACATATCAGTATGTGACATCCCACTCAAACATGTGCTCTATGCAGTGATAAACATTTTCTTGTCGTTATTAATCAATCAGTAATCAACACAGCACATCCCCAAAATTGCCTTGCACTGTAGAATTATGGTTTTGGCAAGAAATGAAAAGAAGCCAATAATTTATTATAAATGCTACTATTTTACAATTAATATTTAAGACTATGTTAGAGAGGGATAGAAGTCATTTTTATGGATGATAGGATTTTTTTCATTACAGGTCATTTATTTGAATGATCAGCAAAAATTTGAGCCTTTGAGAATAATTTGAATTCGTAGAATAAGATTAGTACAAATTTAACTGTTGTGGTTGTGAGAGAGAAAAGAAAAGAAAACTACAAGTTTGAAAATCCTAATACATTTTCTCAGTGACTTTACTGAAATATTCTCTACAGATTCCACTGTCACAGGAGCTCAGTTTTGCTACAATAATACTATATATTATACAGCACATGCATAATTTGAGACAATATCCTGATTAAATTTCCAGTCTCATTTTACCAATGACAAACCACGTCTATCTTATTAACTACTATTCATTTTGTGTATAATCAATATATAAACAAGTGATATTTAATTGTTAACAAGGGATTGGCTGGACCCTGCTGACCTAATCAGTATTTCTCGTCCAATGGTCATACTTTAATTTTCCGGTTTCTCTAGTATTGCATCCTTCTCATGGGCATTTAATGATTTTTCAGTTTGGGTTAAACCTCTTTTTTGACCCATAATATGTTTTTTTTTTTTTTAAGTAATTAAAAATAGTTTTGTCTATGCTATTGAAATTGTGGGTTACATCTTTGTCACCTTTTTCACCCAAGGAGTTTACATTCCTGGCAATACAAGAGCGAGGAACTTACATTTTAATTACAAAGGAAAACCAATTCATCTGCTATATTCTTCTGTCCTCCGTTTTCAAGGGTAAGATTTCTTTATAAACCATCTACTCACCCATATGTCTTATTTTTGTGGAACACAAAAGGAGAGAGTCACAGTCTCAGTCACCATTAGAAAAGAAACTGATAGTGAATTATGACTGAGACTGTCAGTCTCTTGATGTTCTGCCTTACATTTCCTTTTGTGCTCCAATAAAAATAACATGTACAAAAGAACATGACCAGTTTTGTTCATGAGTAAATATTTAACTTGAGACTGTTAAGCCTGTAATTTTCATGTAATCCTCTGTATTTGAATGTAAATGCCTTCTCTATTAGTCATATTGACGGTTTGTATAGGAGGCTAAACATGCAGGCTATATGTAACTGTATTTTGTAAATATTAAAACAATGTTAACTGAATGTGATGTGTGATTATTACATAAGCATGCTCATTTATCTATTAGTATTAAGTATTTGAGATTTTTAAAAACGAAAATGTGTTAACTGTGTAAAACTTTAGCCCAACTGAAATCAGCATCGTTTCAGCATAAGGTAAGCAAACGATCCGCGTCGATTTTCCGTTAGTTTTGAATGGCGTGTGTGACGTTGGTCTTTGATGTCGTGAGAAACATCGATTCTAGGTTGATTCTGTGTCAATGTTCTATCTCGGTGTAGCCTGAAAGGTTCAGCCTAAATAAATAAAGGCCATATAAAGCCCCTGCACAGCGGCCAGTATTTACAGCTTTGCATCGTCCACGCATCGGCCAGAGAGCATTCGCAATCAGAGGCCGACGTCTCGGCGACATTTTCCCGATGAGCAAACGCTCCGTGAGCTATGTCCCGGCGATAGAACTTTGTCCATCGAGACAACATCGGCCCGACGTATGTGTGTTATCTGGGTATTAATGCCATGTTATTTGGCCTTATATTAAAAGGTAAGGGTGAGCAGAGAGGAGAGGAACCAAATAACGCCTAGATTTTTCATAGTTCTGGATGGTTTGATGAAGACTAGCAATCTTGCAGACAAAATCAGTAGGGTTTTTGCTAGTAAGTGACGGGGTTCCAGTGATAATCTCAGTTTTTTCCATGTTTAGTTTCAAAAAGTTGGAGATGAGGCAATTTGTTATTTCATTCATACAAGCAGAAATTTTTATCAATTAGAGTGGAGAGACCAGGCTTACAGATATAGATTTGGATGTCATAAGCACAGAAATGATAGCTAAACCCATGTCGATGTAAAATCTGACAGTATGTAGAGGATGAATAACAATGGACCAAGATCGGATCCCTGAGGGACACCTTGCTTCACGGGGACAGTAGGAGATCAAAAATCCTGCACTAAAATGTAAAATTGTCTATCATAGAGATAGGAGACAACACCAGAAATACCCACATCTGAGAGGTGGAAAATAAGTAAATCAGGACAGTATCAAAGACGGAGCTGAGGCTGAGTAAAGTAGTAAAGTAGTAGTTCATTTACTACCTTTACAAGGGAAGTTTCAGTACTATGAAGAGGATGAAACCCAGATTAAAAGGTATTAAAGAGATTCTTTTCAACAAGAAAAGACTGAAGCTGGAAGGCAACAGTACTTTCCGGTAATTTGGGAATAAATGGTAGATTTGAAATAGGACGATAATTTGATATAACTGACGGGTCAAGGTTGGGTTTCTTGAGAACTGGGGCAACTGCGTCACTTTCAAGTGGTAAAGGGAATGAAGCAGAGGCAAGAAATGTATTTATGAAGTGATAAATAGGTGCAGAGATGACAGAATGGCAGAGTTTCATGAGAGAAGTAGGAGCAGGATCAAGTCGACAGGATGGAGAATAGAATTTCAAGATTAACTCAGTGATACCAGATCGATTATTCAGAGAAAAGCTAGTCAAAGACTGGCCAGAGAGATTAGGCCCAAAACTAAACTCAGCGACCTCATAAGAGAAACATTGGTGGATGGCATCTTTCTTTTCCAGTATTCTAGAAAGAACAGCAGAGCTCATCTTGAAGCTAGGGCAACATGAGATGGAGGTTTGGTGCACTTGTTTACTGTGTCAAATAATGCTTTGGCCTATTACTTGATTTGTTAATCATAGCAGAGCAAAACCAGAACGATCCGAGTTTAGAGAAGATTTGTAAGCTTTGAGGTGTTCAAGAAAAGCTAAATAATGAACAGCAAGGTCAGTTTTCCTGTAAAGATGCTCGAGCCTTTAAGATATGAAGCTCAGGAGTGTAGCAAGGAGAAGAGTGGGAGGAAGGGACAGATCTGGTCTTAACAGGAGCATAATCCTGTACGATTCTAGAAATGATGGAGTGGTATTTCGATATCAGATCAGTGATGGAGAAGAGATATCAGAAATAGTAGATGAGGCACAAAATGCTGCAACATCAATAGTTTTAAGGTCGCGATAAGATGTTTTAAGGCATTTCTTTTGCACAGGAAAACTTAGGCTAAATTCAATAAGTTTATGATCAGATCATATATTTGAAAAAATAAAATAAATCCTCTGAACCCTATAAGCAGATTTACACAATCTGAGGAAGTGAAAAAGTGTTAAGTTTTGCCCTACTTCAACCAATACTATGGTACTGCCTTTATCATGTTACATGAATATGGTAATCATGTAGTACCATGGTATATATATATATATATATATATATATATATATATATATATATATATATATAAAAGTATATGGTGTTACCATCTGATACCACCACAGTACTACTGTATAGTACTGCCACAGTCAACATTTAAAGGAGCAATCACCCAAAAATGAAAATTCTGTCTAGTTTACTACAGCAGATCTCATAGATTATCAATGGATTTGTTGTATATATATTTGTTTGTATATGCAGCATTTTGGCTGAATCTCCTGTACAGACAACAGAATAACACCCTAAATATTTCAGAGCACAACCTGCCGAGTCAGATTTACGCATCCAGCAACCTGCAAACTCTGGCAGTGACAGCTCAGAACATGAGAGAGTCATTCAGATATCAGGCACAGGTGAAGAAAACCACCTGGATGGCAGTGCTTTATGTGCTTTATGTGAGTTAGCAGGGGATCTGGATACTGAGGGTAAGTAGGCATGAGGGCATGTGAGCGTGCCTTGTTTCCGACACATTTTCACCTCTCCCAGGGCCTCAGGCAGTAAACACTCTAAATAAATGATGCCTTCTGAGATTCTCATTGGCTCCTTCATCGGTTGATTATTGCCACTAGCTACACTAGCTCGTTTATTTATTTCCTGCTAGAGGTGCGACAATAAGTTCCGCCTGCTTTCTGGAATGACTTGTAATGAAAAGGTACTTGGCAGCTGATTAAAGTGTTTAATTTAAGCATAAACATAATTATAAATAGTGAAGAGGGATCCATGAGACAATAAAGCTTTCGACGTAAAATGCAACATGGGAATTTGTGATCTTGAGCAATTTTGCTAACTTTGTGCCATGTGGACAAATAACTCACTGGGATTGTTATTTTAAGAACTTAGCAGTGCTTACTAAAGGCAAGAATCACAGTTCATTTATGGGTAGGGGATTTTTAAAACTTCACAATAAATGTTTTTCAGAAAATGTGAAAATCTTGTTTGGTAACACTTTACCCCGATAGGGTAACACTTTAGAATAACTGCACACTATGAAGCATTAGTTAAGCATTAATAAACAGTCAGTTCATAATTTAAAAAGCATTAATAGACATTAATAAGCAGTTTATAAATACACCTATAAATGCTTTGTCCTTGATTTACAAACATATCTATAATGTGTTTAATAATTGTATTTTCATACTTTATTACTGATCAATTCATCATTTCTAAATTAAGTATTACATTATTTACAAATCAGTTATTTAGGAGTAGTCAGTGGTTCATAAGATCATTTAGGAAATGTAAGTAAATGATTAATAAACTATTTAAACATACATCTTATTATTTAGACATATAGTAATAGTTACACAGTGTGTTAATAAATGCTTTATTAACACATATTCTTACTGCAATTCATGATTAATTCAGGTAGCTATAAAACATTTAGAAGTGGTCAGTTAACTATTTTTGTGAGCTCATCTAAAGTGAGGACTGTTTATGCCTCGTAAAGCTTTACAAAGGAGATTTAAAGGCTCAGTTATCTTCTGAACTGCTGTTCTCTAATGTTTTAAAGTTAGTACTGGGGTAGTTTTGACAGTGTGAAATATTTTATTACATTATTATTGTTTTATAAAAAACATTATTTGTTTTATTTTGGGTCTCCTGTAATCCAGTGTTGGCACTGGTAAATTTTTATTCAGCAATGTTTAAACTTTACAGAAATTTATTTTTATATCAAAAGGCTTAGTTTCATTTTACTGCACAGTTATGTTTTCTGGAGGAGTAGAGGAATTTTTATTTTCTGTGAAATTGCAGAGGTTTACTTTTAATTTTATAATTAGTTACCCGTCGTAAAGTTTCATTTTTTTTTCCCTTGAAATAAATATTTCTGTGTTCTGTATCCTTTACATCTCCTTTATAAAAGTTTTACGAGGCATAAACGGTACTCATTTTTAGATGAGCTCACAAAAATAGTTAACTGACCACTTCTAAATTTTTTATAACTACCTGAATTAATCATGAATTACAGTAGGAATATGTGTTAATAAAGCATTTATTAACACACTGAGTAACTATTACTATATGTCTAAATAATAAGATGGATAAATGTATGTTTAAATAGTTTATTAATCATTTACTTACACTTTATAAATGATCTTATGAACCACTGACTACTCCTAAATAACTGGTTTGTAAATAATGTAATACATAACTTAGAAATGATAAATTGATCATTAATAAAGTATGAAAATACAATTATTAAACACATTATAGATATGCTTATAAATCAAGAACAAAGCATTTATAGGTGTATTTATAAACTGCTTATTAATGTCTATTAATGCTTTATAAATGATGAATTAACTATTTACTAATGCTTAACTAAAGCTTCATAGCGTGAGCTATTCTAAAGTGTTACCGAGACATCACGAAGGTCTTGTGGTAGTTTGTTCCAGAGCTTAGAAGCTGATATGCTGAAAGTCCTACCACCCACACTAGATAGATGGAACTTGGGGACTGCAAGCAGATTTTCAGAGCTCGATCTCAGAGTACGGGCAGGGACATAGGGGATAATCAATTCGGAGAGATAAGAAGGTGCTAAACCATGACGAGCCTTGGAAGCTAGAGCAAGAATCTTAAACTGGATGCGGTAACTAACAGGGAGCCAATGAAGTTGCTGTAAGACAGGGGTGGTGTGAGCTGACTTTTTTGGTAAAAGTGAGGGCCCGAGCAGCTGAATTCTGAATGAACTGCAAGCGATTTATGACTTTTTTGGGTAGACCATAAAACAACGAGTTGCAATAATCAAGATGTGAAGTTATAAAAGCATGAACAACGGTTTCTGCATCTTTGAAATTTAGTGAGGGTCTTAAATGGACAATGTTGCGAAGATGGAAGAAACAGGACTTGACAAGCTGATTGATATGGGGTTCAAAGCCCAGAATCAAACAACACACCGAGGTTTCGTATAGTGGAAGAGGGTTGAACCAGAACACCGTCAATGTTAATAGTCATGTTGGGAGAGATCAAGGGATTTAGGGCCTACTTTAGACATTCTACTAACCATAAGTAACTTTATGTCAACTAGCAGTTATTAGAGTATTAATATCTGCTTAACATTGTATTTTGATGCTCCCCAACCGACATTCTACTGACTATAAGTAACTTTACAAGTATGTCAACTTGTTCTATTAACCCTAACAGTTTACTAATACTCTGAGAGTCAGTTGACATGTAGTTGCAAAGTTGCTTATACAGTAGTTAGTAGAATATCTAAAGTGGATTGTCAAAATAAACTGTGACCTCTAGTTTACATGGATTTCATTGGATGGTGAACTGTAAAAAGTTCATAGGGTTTCTTGGTGTTTCCTGGTGAAGAACTTGATGAGCTTTTGTGAAGAGCATCAGGAAATTGTGTTTCAATCTATTCATGGAATTCGTACTGCACATTTGAAAATGTTGCTGATGACTCAGAGTCGTTTATCCTGCATTGATTTCCTCCATTTTCATTAAAAAAACTGCCTGCAAAATCCAATTTTGTCTGCTCCTCAAAATGAAATTATAAAATTAAGGCAAACATTAGCGCCAGTTCGTAAACCCATTTCCCTCCTTGCCTCAACTTAATTGCTGATGGGCTCCATGCATTTTCAGCCATTTAGGTAGAAACAAATTTGGCAATAAACTCTGTGAATAAGAGAGAATACACATTACCATGTGCCATAAACCCATCTTACCCCCACAAAGGGGACAAAATAAGGTAGATAAATAATAACTCAGAGGGAAAAAAGTGAAGAACTGTTGGACAGCAGAATTAATAACCATCAATTCAACTGAAAGCTTTCCATCATAACCCCGCTGAGTCAACAGGCCCCTACAGGCACAGTCCATATTAAGAAATCTTTTCCCAGAGATGGTCTTGTGGTCGTGTGTTTGTTGAGATTACTCTTCATAAGAGGCACAACGCTCCAGAGAACAAACCACAGGAGATGGGAAGTGTTGAGACACCTACTAAGCCTGCAATTAATCCCCCGAGCCAGTGATTCAATCTGCTGTCGCCCTCCAATATAATACAATCAGAGAGCACTGAAAATGTGTAAACACTCTGGTTTAGTATAGGACAATGTTTGGATTTGTTTCATATAATGTGTGTCAAACGGGCAAGAGCAATGGTACTTGTTCAAAATAAGTACCTACTCAAAAGAGTATGCGATTTGCGATTTCAGAGCCACCAAACTAACATTTGAGATGCTGTGATGCGCTGTTTAGTCTAGATATCTAATCTAATCACAGCCCAAATAAAACCCAAATTTGAAATATATTGCACCCTTAAAATATTTCTGGACATGAATACATATTCTAATAGAATACTCAAGTATATTCTTTTAAAGTAAATTATTCCCATAATAAGTGTACTTCTTTATCACAAAGGAAATCTTAATCAACCTTATGTCGTTCCAAACTGCTGGATCTGTTGCTCAATGGAGCACGACTGTGCATGTTAGATGTGGGGGGTGTTGTGGCTTCACATTGCAGGCCAGTTCATCTTTATCTCCTCATGACTGGCCCGTTATTTTAATAAACTGGCAGATTTAGCACATTCTCTCGCCAAAAAGATGCATGCAGATGTAGCAGGTTTTGCCAGCTCCTCTTCTTTGATTACACTGTGTGTGAGGTCTCAGGTCTGTGTGTGTCTGCCGAAAGCAATATCAGAGGACGTGACAAGATGTACAGATGGGCATATATTCCATGTGGACCAATAGCTGAAGCTCTCAGCGGGAGTCCAAATGTATTTTTGTATCATTTTCGAAGCTAGATACATCTAGTATATCTACAGTGCCAATGCTACTGTGTAAATATAGTGAGGAGGCATAATTAAACCTGTTCATTTTGGTTTAATTATTATTATTATTATTATTATTATTATTATTATTATTATTATTTTGTTTTAGAATTAATCTATAATCTATTAATCTAATTAATTCAGATTATAGTCTATAATCAAACATTTTCAATTCATTTAATCAAAATTTTAATGACCTAATCTGTCGAACATGATGCCGGTGAATTGCAGAGCAAACATATGTGTTTATTCATATTCATAATGATATTTATATTATTTTCATTTGTGCATTTTTTTAATTTTTTTTTTATAATATTTTTCTCCAATGGTCCAAACATCCATACAGGCCTATAGAATGGTGTGTAAATCAGCGATCAAAGGCTTAGGGCATTCCATTTAAACACCTTATTTAAAGGGTTAGTTTGGGTTAGTTCACCCAAAAATTTAAATTATGTCATTAATGACTCACCCTCATGTCGTTCCAAACCCATAAGACCTCCGTTCATCTTCAGAACACAGTTTAAGATATTTTAGATTTAGTCCAAGAGCTAGAAGGTTAGTTAGAATTTGTTGAAGCATCGAAAATACATTTTGGTCCAAAAATAACAAAAACTACGACTTTATTCAGCATTGTCTTCTCTTCCGGAATCCTTTCCATTGAATTGATTCCATTGAAGTGATTCCATTGAATCCTTTCATCTGTCGGCATTGGTAATGCACTTTTACGTCGCCGTGGTTGTTTTTGGCGATTAGGACATCCGCGACATTTTGAAGCATCGAAAATACATTTTGGTCCAAAAATAACAAAAACTACGACTTTATTCAGCATTGTATTCTCTTCCGGGTCTGTTGTCAATTCGCGTTCACGACTCCGCTTCTTCTTCTTTCCTGTTTTATGGCGGTTGGCATCCAGCTTATTGGTGCATTACCGCCCCCTTCTGCTCTGGAGTGTGGTTCACGACTCCGCAGTGACGCTGCTGATGTAAGACGCTGCTGACGTGTTATCTGGTGCGCCCGAGCTTTGTTTACAGTCTGAGGGAGATGCACGCTGTATTCAAGCTATTCTACATTGTTTGTATTTTGGTATTGCTATATTTTTTAAAATGGTGCGTAAGTGTGCATGTCGCGGATGTCCTAATCGCCAAAAACAACCACGGCAACGTAAAAGTGCATTACCAACACCGACAGATGAAAGGATTCAATGGAATCAATTCAATGGAAAGGATTCCGGAAGAGAAGACAATGCTGAATAAAGTTGTAGTTTTTGTTATTTTTGGACCAAAATGTATTTTCAATGCTTCAAAAACTTCTAACTAACCCACTGATGTCACATGGACTACTTTGATGATGTTTTTATTACCTTTCTGGACATGGACAGTATACCGTACATTTTCAATGGAGGGACAGAAAGCTCTCGGACTAAATCTAAAATATCTTAAACTGTGTTCTGAAGATGAACGGAGGTCTTACGGGTTTGGAATGACATGAGGGTGAGTCATTAATGACATAATTTTCATTTTTGGGTGAACTAATCCTTTAAGGATGCTGTGATAGGCGTCATATTCCTATAGGTAGATGTGGATCAGCTGAGAGTCAGCCGATGCGAGCTTGACTGACGTGACCTGCCAGAATTACCACTACGCTTGATATCACTTTTTTGCTTGTTGAAGTGGAAAAATCACATTCTTGCTTATATGATATAAAATTATAAACATTGAGAACAAAAACTCCCACATGCGGGGTGTGATTTTGCATTGAAGAGACTTTGAGTCTTAAATCGATCTCTATGCATAGTCTATTTGTTCTTCATGCTATAAAGTGCTAAATTCCTACTTTTACACAGGTACAAATTTTCGAGAACGCCAGTAATGGAATACGATTTGCTAAGGCAGCATCTTCCACACTAGGGCTTAATATTAATTGGATAAAATATCAGTATATATCAATATTTTATTTTACTGACAAAACACTATTCCACATCCTGCCCAATGCTGTCCTTCAAACAAATGTGCCAAACGAATTCTATGAAAACATACAGTTGGCTATATAGTAAATTTAATCTATATCTATGCTAGTATATGCAAAAGAGCTATAAAGCAAAAGGACAGTTTAAAAATGAAGATAATAAAGTTAATAAAGAAAAAACAAAAACACAAACTCAGTGTTAACAGATAGAGGGATGTTCTGCAGGAACACACACATTCACTTTGGACTAGGGTGACCAGATTTCTCATGGTGGAATATGGGACAAGTGGGCAATATGACCATGATATGAGATTTTTTTTTTCATTATATATATATATATATATATATATATATATATATATATATATATATATATCATGAAAAAAAAATTCTCATATCATAATATATACACATTTATTGAACATCTTTTGTTGTTTTATTAACATTAATGACAAATATTTAATTAGGCTACTGCCCCTTTAAGACCGAATCCATGGATGTAAAATACTGACACATATCCTGTTTTCACCCACCTGTTTACATCCATTTAAGCCATAACCGGCTGTATTTACATGAGATACTCCACACGATGGACATTTTAACAATTATGTGTGCATTTGACCATTCAGGCGCAAGGAGAACTGGTCGCACGCTGTCTGAGAGAACTGGGATCACGCGCAAGAAAGAGAGCGCGCTTCTGGGGCACGTTCAAGCTCAAACCGGTGCGTAACGTTTTGCCACGGTTTCCGGGTTGATTGACATATTTCCTGGAAACAGTGTGCAACGGGGTTTGAGATACGTTTTCTCTTGTTTGGTGGGTGTGTCAAAAATGTCAGCCCAACAACCAAGACTGTAAAAAATATATGAACAACGCACCTTCACTCTCTTCCATTGTAGTAACTGAAGCCACCAGTGTGTCTATATGGCGCTGACATCTTAAATCTTGAGTCTGCGCATAGAGAACGCGGAGCCCGAGTCTGCGCAGTAGTGAGCACGAAGTAGAGTCGCGATATCAAGGTCCCATCCAAACTCAGACAAAGTCCCTTTCAAGTCATTTCACTCGGCGGCCATCTTTGAAACGCCTCTCGGGCATTCAAGTGCAGCTCCTATCTCTTTTATTTCGGAGGCGCACGTCTGACTGTTTCTATAGAAACCGGAGCTTCTAACGGCCGCTGCAGTGACGCAATGACTTTACCAATCGGCCATTGGCTCTTATTTAGAAGGCGGACTTATTCCGCCATATTGCGCGTTGCACATTCTCCCATTCAAAACAATAGGAGTGACACGTCTTGTGTTATTCTATAGTCTTTGACTCAGATCAACTCATTATTTCGGTGTGAAATAAACAGTTATGGAAATGTAGAAAAGTTATAGCTCCAATCACCTCGCGAAAATCCAGAAAAAAAGTCTGTTGGCGCCTCATACTTCACTCAGAGAAGCGGTCAACATCAGCTGTTAATCATGACGTCACACCCCCGTTTTTATAGCATCACATAACTAACTAAAAACAAACTTATTTAAAGAAGGACCACTTGAACTAACACCAGGGTGACAAAAAACTGCCAAAAATGACAGAAACCGTCTTTGGAAAAAAAAAAAAAAAAGTTTAAAGTGTAAATTGATTGTTTAGTTTGTCTCGCGTCCCATTACATTTCGTGGAGAGGGCGGGGTTTATGACCTATACTGCTTCCAGCCACCTGGGGGCGATCGAGACGCTTTGGCTTCACTTTTCATGACTCTTGTGGCACGCTTGGCAACAACATAAATAAACCACGCAGTATTAAAGAGACAGCTCGCACAATGGGTATGAATGTAACATAAAAGTACTATAGGCCTACATATTTATATATTTTGCTATTGTATTTTGGAGTGACACTTTCATAAACTTTTTTATTCTACTCTGATTATATAATGGTAAATATTACAATATCATAGCACAACAATAGTGATCATCAATAATGATAAGCCTAATACTCACAATAAAAATAATAAGGTCATACAGATCATAACACAGTCTCGGAGGTAAGTAGTGGATTATCCTTCATCTGAAATGTTTGTCTTTTCATCCTGAAATGCGAGGCAAATGTTGGATCGCAATAATTTGAAGTTTCCACAAATCCCTTCACTCGATTGGGATATTCTCTTTTATTCTGGACGGAAAGGGCAGTGACAGTAATATTGAGCATATTTTGCATTATTAAACACGTCTTTATACCGATTTCATCAGGCTCTGAAAATTCTTCAAAAAGAACACAAAGAATGGCCTTCTCAGCTGCCATAGTTGCATCTCCTGCGTCATCAGAACATGGTGTTCAACGCACCACCGTTTCTGTTTAAAAAACTTTTTGCAACGTTTTGTCGGGGCTGAACTCAGCCCTGGTCTGTGTCATTAAGCACGATTCTGCCTATCCTGCCTTCGCTAATACCACTCTCATAAAATACTTGAATTATATGTTGACTTTGAAACCTAAATTTAATATTCAACAACAAATATTTCAGCAAAATTAATATTTTTGCGCTGAATTTTAATTGTCTCTCTCTCTAAAGTGTCCCTGTCTGTTTGAAGAGCATGCTCGTGCCGTCGCTCATTCTGTAAAGTTGAAGTTTACCGCAGACTGTCAGGACGAGCCTTCATGCAAAATAGAAATACTCGCGTGAATTTGTAACACTTACAGATAAGGATATAACCGTAAAGAGAAAGTTTTGCAGTGAGGAAACATATCACACATTAAACAGCACACACATCTGTCAAAGTGCCTGACAGGGCGAGCCATGTTAACGTCACCTTCATCAAAATTCCTGTCAAAGGTTTTATAAAAGTTTCTATGAAACATTTAATAATATTTTGAATTGGAAGGAATGGACAGTCTGTTTAAAATGGCGAAACATCTGCTTTCTTTTAACGCTAATGCATTAGCCTGAAGCTTAAAAGAAAGTATTCTCATGTTTTGGGCAGCTTGAATCACGTACCTTTCCCGCAGCTGCTCACTCGGTTTCCTCCACTATTTTTAGATGCATTTTGTTTATAGAAATGTATTATTCAGTGCTGGAATTTGACGCGACTGGCAGAAATTTTCCGTGCATGGTGGGCAGACGCGACTAATCGATAATGACAGTCATTGTCGACGATTTTCATTATCAATTTTATTGATTAGCCTAGTTGTTGCAGCCCTACTCCACACACAACCTATCATATGCACGCAGTCAGTTTTGACCGCAAAAGATGAGATAATTTGATTGGATGTCATGTGACCTTTTAGAAAATACCTGCCTATTAGAAAATACATGCTTGTTTTAATGTTATTTTAGGGTGGGAATTAAATTAATGGCAAAACAGCATTTTGTTCTGGGGGTGTGCTTATCCCAGTTTGTGGACCACTGAAATAGCAATTCACGCGTGAAGGTTTCCCCACACCGATTTTGCAACATGTTCACGTTGGTCATGCAGATATGTCGCATTCACTAACAGAAAGCTGCTTGGTTTGAAAGTGACTTCTGTGAGCGGTGCTTCATACATTGCTTCACTACTGACTTTGGACTTTTTTTTTGCCCGCAAAATTTTGTTAATGTAATTGCACCTTAAGGCTACTGACTGTTTGACCATCTGGGTACATTCTTGGAAATACTTGTTTCTTAACCACACTGTAAACCTGAATAAGTTGGGCTAACTCAAAAAATTTGAGGTAATCAGTTACATCAAATTTTTTGAGTTATGATGTTCCGAATTTTAAGTAAGCAGAACTATCAAGTTTTGAGTTTATAGTACTCATGCATGTTAATTAATTAACTTGAAGTACTGAGTTAGCTAACTCATACGCTTTGATAGCAATTAACATAAATTATTTAGTTAATTAACTTTTTTATTTTGAGGTCTTCTAAATCAAATGAGTTATTTACTTCATTGTAAACCCTATAAGACCATTCAGAAAATGTCAACTTGCTAATTTGCTAACATGTTAACAATAGCATGGTATAACACTTACTTAATGAGTGCAGCAACTTAAAACATGTAACTTACCTGCTCTCAAACCAAGCCACATGCGCCACTTAATCACTACTAAATCTCCCTTATCCATTAATTTTGCACAAAAAAAAAAAAAAAACATTATATAACACTTAATTTTAGCATTTACTCTCCCTTTCGAGTGCCATGGGCAAAGCATGCTGAGAAATAGAAATCCCAGCCCAGTTTCAGTTAAACTTAAGTTAGTCTAAATGAAAAGAAATGAGTTCATACAACTCAAAACAATGAAACAGTTCAGTTTACTTAAAATATGTCAGTGTTGTGAACTCAAAAGAAAAAGAAAGTTCTAAATACTCATAACATAACTCACAACATAACTGAACTAATTTGTTAAATTTAAGTTTGTCCTACTCAAAACAATTAAGTATTTTGAGCATTAGGGTTTACAGTGCACCATTTTATAAAATAGTGTAAGATGAGAAGCTTTTGAATTTCGCACATCTAACAACTTGCAAAGGATGTGTTTCATCACATGCAGATTTGGTTGTTAACAGTTGCAAAACATGAAGATAGAGGTTCATTGAAATTTCAATGGCATGAGAGGAATAATCATCGGCATGATTCTTCTCTTGGGAATTACTAGATAATGAAATTAAAGACAATGGTTACACACTTTGAAATCATGATGTTTGTGGAAAAGTCAGTGTATAAGCATCAAAGTTGAAAGATTAAAAAAAAAAAAAAAAAAAAAAAAGATAAAAAAGAGAGAAACCCTCCCCTCAGTGACTAGGGGAAACAGTCCATATACACCAGCAGTTAACACAGTGTTATTCATAACACACACTGAGTTCCTGAGCTAGCATTAATGGCTGTATAAAATTTAATGAGGCCCTAAAATTTTATACTGTTATTAACAGAGGGAAATGCATTATAAGTATCATACAAGTCTACAGCTATTTACAAAGCGCATTAAAAACAAGCAGTTTAATAGTCCACCAGGGCACCTGAACACCTCTCTATGGGTCTATCAGTAATCTCAGATGTCGGGGCGTTGCATTGCTGGGCCAACACAGAATCTGTACTTTTTCACATTTTCTGTGCTGATTGTAGAAGAAAATAAACTGGATTGATTTAAATATGGTAAAATGTGTGAAACGGACCAAAAATTTAAAATTATTTTTTATGCTAGTTGAAAGCATTACCAAAATAGCCTAAATATTGTAGGGTGAATTCAAGTAAATTAGACCAAGATGAATTTACTTGAATTCATCCTAAATTTTACTATATTTTTACGTTAAAATTTGAAGGTACACTGTAAAATAAATTAAATATATATATATATATATATATATACACACACACAGTGGTGATCAGAATTATTGGCACCCTTGGTAATTATGATCAAAGATGACTGTAAAAATAAATATGCATTGTAAATATGCATCATAAAATTATCAAAAATCCAACCTTTCATTGAAGAAAAAGAATTGAAAGTGGTGGGAAAGTCACATTATGAAATAAATGTTTATATCCAAAACACGTTGGCCACAATTATTGGCACCCTTTTATTCAATAGGTTTTGCAACCTCCTTTTGCCAAGAAAACAGACTCTCCTTTTATAATGCCTGATGAGTTTGGAGAACACCTGACAAGAGATCAGAGACCATTCCTTCATGCAGAATCTCTCCAGATCCTTCAGATTCCCAGATCCATGTTGGTGGTCACTCCACTCATTTTCTATAGGGTTCAGGTCAGGGGACTGCTCAGTGACACATTTTTGTGTTGGTTTTGATGTTTGTTTTGGATCATTGTCCTGATGGAAGATCCAACCACAGCCCATTATTGGATTTCTAGCAGCAGCGGTCAGGTTTTGATTTTTTATCTGTTGATATTTGGTAGAATCCATGATACCATATATCTGAACAAGATGTCCAGGACTTCCAGCAGAAAAATAGGCCCACAACATTAAAGATCCAGCAGTATATTTAACCGTGGACATGGGGTACTTTTTATCCATGTGTGCACCAAACCCATCTGGTGGGTTTGCTGCCAAAAAGCTCTTTTTTTTAGTTTCATCTGACCATAGAAGCCGGTCCCGTTTGAAGTTCCAGTCTTGTTACAAAAAGTATTCTTGTCACTTTATAATATTAAGGTTAAACCACTGTAGTCACATGAACTGTTTTAAATATGTCTTTAGTAGCTTTCTGGGCATCTGAAAGTGTTAATTATCTTGCTGGCAATGCAGGCCTCACTGAGCCATCAGATTTCATCAAAAATATCTTAATTAGTGTTCCAAAGATGAACGAAGGTCTTGCAGGTGTGGAACGACATGAAGGTGAGTAATTAATGACAGAATTTTCATTTTTGGGTGAACTAACCCTTTAAGTGCACTTAAAGAGAGTATATTATTTCTATTACAAGTATACTAAAAGTGTACTTCTTTTTCACAAGGGTAATTACACTTTCAATTTACATGTAGATAAATAGTAAAAGATTCGCATTAGGGTGGACATGTGTACTATTTTGTGAATAAAAGACATTTAATTATGTGAAAGTCTGCCGAACTTCATGGGTGCAGATTTTGTACTGGGTTCAATATTAGTGAATCAACTCATGTAGCTTCTCATAACAACATTGAATGAGACGCTGGAAACAAGACAAGTCTGTACATGTCCAGTCCAATATCTGCTTTCCTGACAGCATGTCCTACGGCCTTGTGGTAATGTTTTTAAACCTGAGTGATGAATTAGACTGGGGAAATATGATGACAGCATCAAACACTTACGAACACCATGGTTGCTCAACTTGGTCGTTTATCACTGTTTCCATCT
>VTFQ01000839.1:0-147948 GCA_036281575.1 Ancherythroculter nigrocauda
TATACATTTAGAATAAATGACTGCACCAAGAAGAGGGACATAGTTTCACTAATAATTTGTTTATTTTGCACAAATCAATCAATCGTTTTAATTTTTTGGTGTTATTGGAATACTTCTTTCATGAAGTGGACAATTTTAAGATTTTACAATTTTACAATGTAAAGGTCCATTTTTGCTACCACATCTTTTACTTTAATGGAAAGAAAACTTAACCCTAACCCTAACATTTAGATGGAGTTTGTTTTAAGCCTACTACCCTCCGTCTGTTTGCATCTGTAGATTTCTTCTAAATTAACCAAAATAAGCTAATCTGCATATTTAAACACATCAAGAATTTTTTTCCTGAACTGTTAATACATTATATTATAACAAATGCCTGCAGAGGACGACAAAAGCCTGCTGATTTGTGTTGTTAGACAGCACAGCACGATCAAATCCACGATCAAAGCCACCATGATTAAAAATATATTATTAGTTAAATAATATATTCGGCCACTTCTTTGTGATAGAAATGCTACAGCCACTGTAATTTCTTCAACAAGAATATGTGGACAGAGCGAGGGTTTAAACTTTTATTGATGTATTATCCTGTGTAAGTGTAGATGTAAGAATAGCATTATGTAGCTGATGCTGTATTATGATTTTAAATTTCCATGGATGTGCGTCCATGGAATGCTCCTCTTCTGGTATTGACAGCCCAACCAATATCTTTACCATGGTTCAAAACGCAATGCATAGCACAATAAAATGATTGAAATTATAATATGACATAAATTTCATTAGTATCAAATCAGGCAGATGTGTTGATTGTGGTCAAACTATTAATGCAGCGTTAAATGTATAAATAACCCTTAAATAGACAAAACTTTCAGGTTTATGAACATAGGCTAGCCTACCTGAAAGAAATGCACGGGATGGATCCATCTAGGGCTTTTTTCTTTTTCGCTTCTCATCGCCAGACAGCAGTTGCATTTTTTTGCGGGAATAGTTGTCACAAGTTTTCAGCCAGCAGCAAACTCGAGGTGAGGTGGGGCGTGGCGCGCGCGCGTGCGTGCGGCCATGAATGGCGTGTCGCGGAGTGAGGGATCTGAACTCAACAAAGCCGACCTGATATAGTATTTTTTTAAATTTGTTTTATACAGTAAATATATTTGTTTGACAGGGAAGCTGTGCGCAAACAGTTATATATATTCATTTATTAAAAAAAAAAAAAAAAAAGCACCCCAGAAAAAAGGGCACTTTCTCTCCAGGAAGAAAAAGGGCAGGGGCTCAAGCCCCTTTTTTGTCTATGTGTGCACGTGCCTGCTGCTCTATCAACTCCTGACAGTCCCATGGTTTCCTCTGGCCACTTCTTCATATCGTCTACCCACATTAACAATGTCGATATGAGACCATCGATCGTCGTATAAAGTTTTCTCCGTGCTCCCAATTTAAAACATTTACTGCATTAACGTTATTTGTCATTTTGCTAAAGTTATAGCTATTAATAATCTAACCAATCGTCCACTGAGTGTCTGACTCTAGGCGTCATCACCCTAGCGTCTGACGTCGACGGTTCCAGACTCGATGACGATGATGCTGTGGGGGATCACATAAGTAGCTTCAGCTTTGTGTTTTTATTTCTGGAAAATAGTTTACATATTTCGGCATAACGCGAATAACAGTAGGTGAAAATAACTTACAACTCTACGGCTGCCGCCATTTTTGTTGCAAACTCCGATCTCTATCGTTTAGCTGGCCTGACGATTCTGTGCGTGAGCTCTTAACCAATGATGCACTGAAGCTACAGAAGGACCGCCTTCCTCATTTCCATGTTACACACGGAAAAGTAAAAATAAATGAATAAATCAATAAATAAATCTAAAAATAAATACATGTGGGAATAAATAAATCTAAAAATAAATGAATGCATACATAAATAAATGTAAAAATAATATATAAATATAAATATAAATTAAAAAAAGTTTTAAAAATGTATAAACGCAGAAAATAATAAATTAAGGGGGAAAATTTAAAAAAATGAATTTTATTAAAAATGAATTATATTTATTTTATTGTCATTTATTCATTAATTTATTTTCCTATCATCACATTTATTTACCTATTTATCTATTTATTCATCTATATATTTATTTATTCATTCATTTATTCATTCATTTATTTATTCATTTATTCATTTTTAATTTTTGCAGGTTTGGTCCTCCATAATCTCAAACCCGTTGCACACCTTTTCCAGGAAACATGTCGGTCAACCCGGAAAACGTAGCAAAACGTTGCGCACTGGTTTGAGCTTGAACGTGCGCCAGAACTAATAAACCACATGACTAAATCAACTAATGAGAACATGACACAATCACAAGGGGAGCACATGGCAAGATCACATGAGGAGCAGGGAATCACTGGCCAATATAGTGTTGGATGTTTCACGGCTATGTGTTTCACTGATTTTACATCCCATCAGTAAAAGCAAAGTGTGAAGGTTGAATCAGCAGAGCAATAGTACAGCTGTACAAAAATATTGCAAACCACCCATCATAATGGGAGACATATCCGAGATCAAAAGAGGACAAATTGTTGATGCGCATCTCATCTGTGACCAGGACAGCAAGTGTGGTGTATCGAGAGCTATGGTATCCAGAGTAATGTCGGCATACCCCCAGCTAGCAGGGAACGTTCTCAGAACTTTGGCTAACATTCTGTAATGGTTTTTTAATGTTTTAAAGAAAAAATTTGAATGTAATGTTCCAAAAATGTTTTAAGAATGTTTTTAAATTCAGAAAATGTTCCTATAATGTTAAGTGCAAACAAATCTAGAACATTTTCCCTGCAACATTTTGAGGATGTTTTGAGGATGTTGTTGAGGTAACATATTATATAATATTGTAAATATAACATTCGCACAATGTTTCAATAAAACAAAGGAAGAACATTCTCTCAGCAACATTAGGAGAACGCTATAAGAACATGATTGAGGTTTGAGGTGATGAAATGTTCTGTGTAAAATGTTCTTCTAATGTGACGTATTAACAAATCTAGAACATTTAACCTGCAACATTTTGAGGATGTTATTGAGGTAACATATTATATAATGTTGTAAATATAACATTCGCACAATGTTTCAATAAAACAAAGGAAGAACATTCTCTCAGCAACATTAGGAGAACGCTATAAGAACATGATTGAGGTTTGAGGTGATGAAATGTTCTGTGTAAAATGTTCTTCTAATGTGACGTATTAACAAATCTAGAACATTTCACCTGCAACATTTTGAGGATGTTATTGAGATAACATATTATATAATGTTGTAAATATAACATTCGCACAACGTTTCAATAAAACAAAGGAAGAACATTCTCTCAGCAACATTAGGAGAACGCTATAAGAACATGATTGAGGTTTGAGGTGATGAAATGTTCTGTGTAAAATGTTCTTCTAATGTGACGTATTAACAAATCTAGAACATTTCACCTGCAACATTTTGAGGATGTTATTGAGATAACATATTATATAATGTTGTAAATATAACATTCGCACAATGTTTCAATAAAACAAAGGAAGAACATTCTCTCAGCAACATTAGGAGAACGCTATAAGAACATCATTAATGTTTGAGGTGATGAAATGTTTTGTGTAAAATGTTCTTCTAATGTGACGTATTAACCATGATAGAACATTTCACCTGCAACATTTTGAGGATGTTTTGAGGATGTTATTGAGGTAACATTATATAATGTTGTCAATATAACATTCGCACAATGTTTCAATAAAACAAAGGAAGAACATTCTCTCAGCAACATTAGGAAAACACTATAAGAACATGATTGAGGTTTGAGGTGATGAAATGTTCTGTGTAAAATGTTCTTCTAATGTGACGTATTAACAAATCTAGGACATTTAACCTGCAACATTTTGAGGATGTTATTGAGGTAACATATTATATAATGTTGTAAATATAACATTCGCACAATGTTTCAATAAAACAAAGGAAGAACATTCTCTCAGCAACATTAGGAAAACGCTATAAGAACATGATTGAGGTTTGAGGTGATGAAATGTTCTGTGTAAAATGTTCTTCTAATGTGACGTATTAACAAATCTAGAACATTTCACCTGCAACATTTTGAGGATGTTATTGAGGTAACATTATATAATGTTGTAAATATAACATTCGCACAATGTTTCAATAAAACAAATGAAGAACATTCTCTCAGCAACATTAGGAGAACGCTATAAGAACTTCACTGAGGTTTGAGGTGATGAAATGTTCTGTATAAAATGTTCTTCTAATGTGACGTATTAACCACGATAGAACATTTTACCTGAACATTTTGAGGATGTTTTGAGGATGTTGTTGAGGTAACATTATATAATGTTGTAAATATAACATTAGCACAATGTTTCAATAAAACAAAGGAAGAACATTCTCTCAGCAACATTAGGAAAACGCCTTATAGCCTTATAACATGATTGAGGTTTGAGGTGATGAAATGTTCTGTGTAAAATGTTCTTCTAATGTGACGTATTAACCATGATAGAACATTTTACCTAAACATTTTGAGGATGTTGTTGAGGTAACATATTATATAATGTTGTCAATAAAACATTCGCACAATGTTTCAATAAAACAAAGGAAGAACATTCTCTCAGCAACATTAGGAAAACACTATAAGAACATCACTGAGGTTTGAGGTGATGAAATGTTCTGTATAAAATGTTCTTCTAATGTGACATATTAACAAAACTAGAACATTTCACCTGCAACATTTTGAGGATGTTTTGAGGATGTTATTGAGGTAACAGATTATTCAAAGTTGTAAATATTCACTAATGTTTTATAAATATTCACTATTATTCATTCCTTAAATTGAACAATCTCAGAACTAACATTATATTGTATTATTAAACTTGAGTTCTCAATGTACTATTGAAATTAATTTCTGCACAATTTAATGTTTTCTTTTTTTCTACAATTGAAGAGTTCAGATGCAAAAGCCTGTGCAAGTGGCATCTGAAATTTTCTTCTTAAATTAGCATTTTGTCAAGCTTGTATGTTTAGGTTCAGTAAATTTCACTTTAATGGCAATTAATAGGTCATTTTCATTGCCATTAAAGTGTAATAAGCTTGATAAACATGCTTCTTTTATATAAGAAAATTTCAAATGGCACTTAAAGGCTTTTGCATCTGAACTCTTCAATTATTATTGTACATAACTGATATAGCATTGTATTAGCAACAATTTCCTTCACTGTTTTGTTTCTTTACGCTTTATTAAAAGAAAAAAAAAAAAAAAAAAAAGAAAGAAAGAAACTTCCCCCCAATGTTCAAGACATGGTTAGCTTGGTTTATGTAAGAATGGAGAATATACAATATTGCCACAATGTTCCTTAATAAAGGAGTAACATTATTAAAACAACATTTGTAAAATGTGGATATTATTCCAGATTGTGATGAAGTTTGGGCCAGATCATCATTACATCTGGCAACAAAAGATGAAATGCATTATTTTAGCTGAACACTGGCTTGACTGCAGAAGTGAGATGAATTCTGGGGGAAGGGAAAGTCTCGTATTTGGCTGAACTGTTGCGCGAACGTGTTTACCATAGGGCAGGGATGGGCAACTTTGATATTGACGAGGGCCAACATTTTTTCTCCTTGATACCTGGGGACCAGATTACTAATCCACACTCGCACCTTTTACACTGTCTTACTCAATTTACTTTTTACTAAGGGAAATTTATGTATAATTAATGTCATTTGTTTTAAAAAGATTGTATTAACTGTAGCCTAAATGGGGAAACTTTGTTTTCAGTTGGCAAGCAATATTAAAGGGATAGTTCACCCAAAAAAAATTAAATTCTGTCATCATTTACCTACCCTCAAGTTTCTGTTGAACAAAGAAGATATTTTGAGGAATGTTTGTAACCAAGGTTGCTTTGGGACTAATACTATGGAAGTCAATGGTGCCCCAGAACTGTTCAGTTTCCCACATTCTTCAGAATATCTTCTTTTGTGTTGAACAGGACAAATACATTTATACAGGTTTGGAACAACTTGAGGGTGTGTAAATAATGACATTTTTATTTTTGGGTGAATTATCCCTTTAATATCTTTATTAACAATATTAACATCTCAATGGCATTTTCTGTAAATTTGCAACAAACAAATGTAGCTACAGTTTATATTTGATTACAAGGTTAGAGAACATTTTCAACTCAGCCTCGTTAAAAAGTGCTTATTTTAAAATATGACAATCTACTGGGTGTTTACAGGAGACGAGAGGCGCTGATTGGGCCATGGTAGATCGACGCGTAAATCCACCAATCACAGCGTGCTTTTCTCGTGACGTAGGAACATTTGAAATTGACGAACAGCGCGAATGGTAGTTGAAGAAATTGGCGCAAAATGTCCCTGGTCTGATTGTCTTTTTGACTCGTTCACAAACAGAGTCGCGGCAGATACAGAGTTGTGATGGAGGATGTTTTACCCGCTGGGACAGTTTGTGGCCCGAACAACACAACTGTCTCCTGGTCAACGGAACTCTGCCTTCAACAATAAATACTGGAATGTAAGTTTTTAAATGTCTTTTTCAGTTTACATCTTTCCTTTATCCTTTACATATACACTAAAATCCGTTAGATCGTTCTTAGAATGACATGACAATTACATTAATTGTGGGTGTATACTGCTTTAGAATAACAGCTAACTTTTAGATTTGTTTTCATCCAGAATCCAAACGGCCTACTTAAATATGGACACTGATGATGCAACAAAAAGTCTTCATTTACAACAAAGGTAACGTTACTTTAATCCGTCGTTATGCAATATTGTGTTCTATATGAATACGGATACTGTGCATTTGCTACTTAAAAGTGTTAATCTGATTATTTCTTTTGAACTTAAATAATAATATTTAAGTAATTCATAAAGATATGTTGAAATGGGAAAGATATGTTTTAATTTTTTTAGGTACTTTGGGGCTGACAGACAGCCATTGTGAAGGACACAATCTGGCAAAAATTTACCTGCAGAAGTGAATGGGAGGATATGGGTAAGTGGTTTTGTAAGTTTTGTTGTAAATCTTAATAAAATGTCCTTTAGAAACAGTTTGTAGTAATTATTTACTAATATTTTCAAGAACAAAATTATGTTGGTTTAAGAAATGCAACATATTGTTAACCTATTTGAACATTATTATTATTATTATTATTAATAATATTATTATTATGTTTTCCTCCGAGACTAAATTTTTTAACCCTTAAAGGATTAGTTCACTTTCAAATGAAAAGTCCAAAATTTGCATGTGAAACTTAAAATAAAAAAATAAATTCGACCTCAGGTTATGTCAATTGCGTTTGCACACTGCCTCCGAAACTTTCGTCCGTCAAAAAAATATTCGGATCAGGTTAGATTTTCTGCATTTTTCGCATCCGTGGCATGCGTTTTGAGAGACGTTTTGACAATTCAGAGCCACCGTACGCGAACGCAAAAATCCAGAATGCCATCTGACAAGTTGATCCACGTCTTCTACAGCACAAAACAGCAGCACTTAAAGGGCATATTGCAGGTTAGAGCATCAGTGATTCAATGTATAGAAAAGATTTTCTTAAAAAAAAAAACACATATAAATACGCTACATAGGCTTCTGGAGTCGTTTTTGTGAGAGAATTTTACTTCCACATCTGAAAAATGCCAAATCGGAAGCGACGTAACTCAAGGGAGTGCGATCAATATAAACAATAGGAAAACAATGGATCGCAATGACAGTTCGGATGCTGAGGAAATTGTAAATTTTTATTCATACTCGTATCACAAACCACAGCCATACAATTAGCCTGCTATGTGTTTAAGAGAGCAGGGACAGACCAGGATTAGACAAAATAACGGTCAAAATAGACAAATTGAGCTGTTGTGTGAGGAGAAGCAGTGGAGAACAGGGCAGCGACCGATGTTAGCTTAGCTAACGATATGTGCTCAGATCACAATATTGTACAGATTATTATCATGATTCAGGCAATAGCAAAGCTATTGGTCATCTAGGAGTAACGTTATTGATTACTAATAACAGAATCTAATAAACCTTGATCAGGCCTATGTCACACGCGTTAATATCCGTCCACACTAAAGTTACGTGATATAGCGGTTTCTCATCACGACTGATTTGGTAGTTAGCAAATTAAATAATAAAATAATAATAATAATAATAATAATAAAGATTTACGGTGCACAATTCACGTGTTCATCAAGCTGCATCTCTGACGGATCCGTGATCATGTCTCCCGCCGGCGGCCGAACATAGTAGTGTATGTGTTTCATGTAATGTTATCCTTTATTCATTAATTCTGTGTTATGAGTTTATTCCGTGCCCATTCACTGATAGTGTGAGGATGTATATGACGCCATGATTATGTAGTTGTGTGAACTTGAATGTATATACGTTTACAGTATATACATGGCATGAATGAAATTGGAGTATTTACATTACCAGCACATAATTCAAAACTGTTTTGTGTGAGTGTGAGACTGTATGTATGTGTACATAATTTGTATTCATCAGTGTTGAAATTGATTCAAGTAAAAATGGCGAAGAAGCATTGCGTGTATAAGTTTATTCATTTAATATCATTATTTACAGTAGTATTACAATGTTGAACTCCATCATATCGCCAGGATGATAATCCTCCAGTCTAAAATGAACACGTTTTTTCGACACAGATGCAGAAGTGAAGTCCCGTCTCTTCACCTGCACAAAACAAACCCCGGCACGGAAGATAGCAGCGTCCTTTTTCTTGTTATTAAACCTCTGGACTCAATGTCCTGACAGGCTGAAGTTTGTGCAACCTCCACAAACACAATAATTTACCATGACGATGATAAATAGAATACAAAAACTACAGAAAACACACTGATTCACGACCGCTGTCACTGAATACCAATCTACTCTGCACTGAATCAACACAGAGCTCGGCGATCGACTCCCTTGAGTGACGTAATATGACGCGACGCTGAAAAAAAAGCGTTTTTTACAGAGACTGTCACTTTATCTACTAAATTCATGCCCTTATGTCCTGCAAAACATGTTTAAACCCTGCAGATTCTAGAAACATCCTTGTGCCGTCTCTTTTCATCATGTGATCTTTCTCTGTAAGAGATGCAGGCCTCACGAGTGACCTTATATTCCTTTTATGTACTTCAGTCACTGAACTGTTAGTTTCACTTCTTATTTTCTAATTATATAATGTACCCCTGGACAATAAACTGTGTGCCATGATTGAACTGCACTTTATGTGTAGTCAATTTATGAAAAAGTCATTATGCAAAAGCCTGCCTTCTCCTCAGAACCCTGGTAAATTCGTGACTGTTCTGCAAACGCATACAAAATATGCTCACCTTACAGGGGCAGATTACAGAGCAGTTCTGTTAAGAACATTGGAAGGAGATGTCACTGAGACATTGTTAATCAATGAATGTCCAGCACAGCTGCCTCGCCCCATGTTTATTACTGGGAAGAGCCTGAAAACCGTAATACCTTTTTTAAGGAACTGAGAGCTTTCTTAGTCAAACGCATCGGTGCAAAACAGACACCTCAAGGGAAAGTGCATGACCAAAAAGCAGAAGTAAAACCACCCTTGACCCAGCAAAGAAACTCAGCAGTAGTCTGCTATTACTGTAGGTGAGAAGGTCATATACACCATGATTGTAGGAAATTAAAAGGTCACCAAAGGAGGAAGCAATAGGTGAAGCCACAGCAACAAAGAAATAAACTACCAGTAGCCACGTATCCCACTACAGAGCATATTAACCAACAATAGGGGAGCCAGAGTTCCCCAGCCAGAGTCAGTTCCAACTTTTTCAAATCATAGTGAAGATTTACCTTATATTACATTGATGGGGCATGGTCAGCCACAAACGTTCCTTTTGGATTCGGGAGCAGATGTGACATCAGTGACCTCTGCACATTATGAGGGTCCAATCTCTAATCAAGTAGTTAACTCTGTGGGTATATCAGGAACTGACATTGCATGTCCCATAACACCTCTTGTAGAAGTAAGAGCTCCTGGATTTAAACCATTTTTTCATAAATTTACAATTATAACAGGAACTCTAATTAATTTATTGGGGTATGATATGCATAAATTGAACATGGATATTAAATTTACTGATAAACAAGTTGTGTTTTCCTTCCAGTCCAGTTTGCAGGTCTCAATGAATCCTTTGCCTACATGGGAGAAGCCTAGTGAACCACAGCCTGTCTCACCACAGCCTGACACACCTCAGATGGTACATCACATGATTAACCCATCATTGTGGTCACAATACAATGACAACACAGGTTTCATAGACATGGAACCTTATAAAGCTAAATTGAAGACTAACAAACCAGTCTATATTAAACAATATCCTTTGTCTACAGATACGGAACATGGTATCAAACCATTAATTGATAATTTCATCCAGCAGGGTGTCCTCGTACCAATACATTCGCCGTACAATACACCTGTGAATCCAGTGGTCAAGGCCGATGGAAAAACATGGCGCTTGACCCAGGATTTAAGAGCTATAAATCAATTGATAACACCGTTGGCACCGATCGTCCCTGACGTTCCAACTGTTGTTAACTCTATCCCGTGTACGCACAAATATTTCACGGTTATTGATATTTGCGCAGCATTCTTCTCTGTACCTGTACATCCAAATACTCAGCCCATTTTAGCTTTTACGTTTCAGGGTAAACAGATGTCGTGGACATGCCTTGCTCAGGGCTCCATTGATTCACCCGCCGTTTTCTCGGCAGCAGTGCAAAGAACATTGGCTAAAATGACTGATTTGCCTTCTACAGTTTGTGTGCTTCAATACGCAGATGACATCCTGGTTTCCGGGGAGACAAAAGAGGACTGTGAAAAGGCCTCCATCATCGTCTGCAATGTGCTCGCCCATCTGGATTGAAGGCCTCGAGAGACAAGCTTCAGTGGGTCCAGTCTAAAGTGACATACTTGGGACACATAATAATGCCAGGTTTGAGAGCGATCTCATATGATAGGGTCCAGATGATCAGAAAAAATGAAATCCCCTCGAACTGTACAGCAGCTACAAAGCTTTCTGGGGTTAGTGAACTATTATAGATCCTGGATACCTGATTGTGCCATACATGATAGGCATTTGCGAAACCTGATTGACCACAAAGCTCCCCCAAGTACTTTTTGAAATGGACTGATGAGGCAGAGCTACATTTTACTGCCTTGAAACAAGCCATCACTACGGCACCCGCGTTGGGCCTTCCAGACTATTCTCGAGATTTTCATTTGCATGTCCGAGAGGCGAAAGGGGTGGCTCTTGGCGTCCTGTTGCAACAGCATGGCTCCACGTATAGACCATTAGCATACCTATCTAAGAAACTAGATAATATAGCTTCAGGTATGCCAGCATGTCTTCGTGCTGTAGCTGCGGCTGCTCTGGTTGTACAGATGGCAGAAAGAATGGTTTTATCACATCCACTGATCCTTTATACCTCTCATCAGGTAGGAGCTATCCTACACAATATGCAAAACACAGCATATGACAATGCAACGACGCTCAGGCTATGAGGCAATCCTGCTGGCTACCAAAAACCTCACTATTAAGCCAACAGCATCCATCAACCCTGCGCTATTAGGCATTCTAGGTATGGCTGGCATGGTAGATAATGCGACAGATCATGACTGTATCATTGAATTGCCTTCCTCATGTTCTTCCAGGGCCGATCTTTTGGATACGCCCCTGGATGGGGGGGAGAATATTTATATTGATGGGTCATGTTCAAAACCTTCTGATGGCGTCTACCTTTGTGGCTATGCTGTGGTGTCAGACACTGGAGAGGTAATAGAGGCTTTTGCCTTGGATTATAATCAGTCCAAGCTGCTGAATTAGTAGCGTTAACTCGAGCATCTGAACTGATGGCAGGAAATGTGTAACTATTCACACTGATTCAAAGTATGTATGGGGGGTCGTGCATTATTTTGCTAAAACATGGGAAGCTAGAGACTTTAAAACAGCAGATGGCAAACACATAGCACACTCTAACCTAATAGGACAATTGACTAAGGCAGTACAGTTACCGTCCGAAGTGGCCATAGTAAAGGTTAAAAGGTCAAGCACCAGGGGATGATGAATAAGATGCAGAAACAGAAACGCAGATGAAGCCGCTAAGGAAGCAGCAAAGGCCCAAATCAAATCGACATTTGTTGTGGGTAACCAGAGTCAAGTAACTATGACTACGCATATAACTAATATACCTAACATTGACATTAAGATCCTGCAGAGTCAACCAACATAGGCTGACTTGGAGCATTGGGGAAAACATGGATCCTCCTCAGATAAAGATGGGATCTTGAGAGATGAAAAGGGAAGAATAGCACTTCTGAAGTTAGGATTAATAATCCTTATCAGGCACTACCAAGGCTTGTCACACATAAGCTGTGCAAAAGTAGTACAGGTAATCAATCAATTATATTGTATCGCAGATGTACACAAAATGGCGAAGCTCGTTTTAGATGCATGTCTTACATGTGCAAAAGTAAAACCGCACAGACCAGATAAACATGACACACTGCCGCATCCACAAGCACTGTTTCAGAATCTGCAGATTGATTTTGCGCACATGCCGCCAATAGTAATTTGAAATACCTTTTGGTAATTGTGGATAGATTTTCAAAGTGGCCAGAAGCATTCCTATGCCCGAAAGAGGATGCTAAGTCTGTGGTAAAGATTCTAACCAAAGAAATTATTCCTCGATTTGGTATACCTACCACTATTGAAAGTGATGATGGGACGCCATTCGCGTCTAGGGTAACACAGCTCTTGGCCAAAGCATTGTCGATTGATTGGCATTTCAACACACCCTTCCACATTGTCAGTCATTGTCTGATGTGGAACAACTTAACCAAAACCCTCAAGAGAAGGCTCACAAAAGCCTCCATAGATACCAGAAAGAAATGGCAAGATTTGCTACCCATGGTGTTGACAGAAATAAGAATGACTCCATCTTCCACTACTAAATTATCGCTGTTTGAAATACTAATGGGTAGGCCTTTCCTGACCCCATGGGTCAAAGGTCACGCAGGCATTACTTCCCTAGGTGATCTGGAGCTGATACAGGAGGACTACGTAACTTCCCTCATCAAGAAACTGAATTCTGTATATGCTGATGTTTTTCTGTGTCTTCCTCTCCCCTTAGAAAAGCCTACTTACCCCTTTGTTCCAGGACAGAGTATGCTGATCAAAAGCCTGAAACTGACAAAGGTGGGAGAACCGAAGTATCTTGGACCAGCTACAGTGATCGCCGAAACGAGGACAGGAGTTCTGACAGATTACTAACCACAGTGGATACACGCTTCGAGAATAAAGCACTGTCCTAGAGGAGAGCAGGCAAGCTCCAATTCAGAATAGAATCTCAAATGGGGATTCACCTTACTGCATAACAGGGAGGAGCAAAACACTGATTAAGCTGAGGAAGGAACTACCTCTAATAGTGAGGTGGGGGTTATCCAAAGCCAGAAGATAGATGGCCCATTGAGCCAAACAGTGTTAACTCCTTACACACCTTTGTATGCACTAAGGGCCAAATTTTATTAATGGATATACCACCTCTAGAGTTTTACAGTGTTCAGTTGCAGAAGCTGTTGCAGCATTCAGCGAAAATATTGTTCAATTAGCTAAGCGCTCCCTAGAGGAAGAACCAAGATTGGAAGAGATAATTTTTGAGAGACCATATTCAAACAGAATCATGTTTTCCTGTTCACAACAAAGTATGGAACCTTCAAAGTGTTTAAAAAGGATATATGTGTATGTCTACAATAATCAGATCTAATGTGCACAATGATGTTCCATAGGTAAGACATTCTGTCTTAAAGTGGCCATTGTGAGATTCTAGAAACATCCTTGTGCCGTCTCTTTTCATCATGTGATCTTTCTCTGTAAGAGATGCAGGCCTCACGAGTGACCTTATATTCCTTTTATGTACTTCAGTCACTGAACTGTTAGTTTCACTTCTTATTTTCTAATTATATAATGTACCCCTGGACAATAAACTGTGTGCCATGATTGAACTGCACTTTATGTGTCTGTCTAGTCATTGGTACCCAGGTATACCTGCTTTTCTGTGCTACATCGCTCAACCTGAAAGATCTTCTTAAAATACTTGATCTCCAAATTATTTTATCTGACAATATTCATCTCAAAAAAATGTTTAACCTGCAATATGCACTTTAATGACAAACAATGTGCGGTTAATGAAGGCCTTCTGAAGTGTGAAGCGATGCATTTGTGTAAGAAAAATATCCATATTTAACAAGTTATGAAGTAAAATATCTAGTGGTCTGGCCAAAGCTAGATATTTTACTTCATATACACCTAGGATGGCTTGGGTGAATAAAGCTTGGTGTCATTTTCAAGCACCAAACACAGACCTTAAGACTGTTCTGAAGTTCAGTGCTATCATTTGTAACTGATCAGACTTAACAGTTGTCATATACAGTGTTAAGTTGGGCAACCCTTTGCAGAATCTGTGAAAATGTGAATAATTTTAACAGAATAAGAGCGATCATACAAATTGCATGTTATTTTTTATTTAGTACTGTCCTGAGTAAGATATTTTACATAAAAGATGTTTACATATAGTCCACAAGAAAATAAATAGCTGAATTTATGAAAATAACCCTGTTCAAAATTTTGGGAACCTTTGGTTCTTAATACTGTGTCGTTACCCGGATGTTTTTTTTTTTTTGGTGATGATTGTTCATGAGTCCCTTGTTTAACAGTTTTAACAGTTAAAACTGCCCAATATTCCCAGACCCCTGACTCTTAATGCATCGGGTTTTCCTTCTGGAGCATCAGTGAATGTTTGAAACTTTTTTAATAGTTGAGTTTAAGTACCTTAGTTGTTCTCAGTGTGAAAAGATGAATCTCAAAATCATACAGCGACTGCTGGAAAGGGTTCAAATATGCAGAAGATGCTGAAAAACTGATGAATCTGCAGGAGCTGGAGGATTTTTCTGAAGAACAGAGCTCAGTTTAACTGCTCAGAACAAACAAGAGACTCATGAACAACCATCACAAAACACACAAACAGTCGTGGATCATCAGGTAGTGACACAGTATTGAGAACTTGCAGTTGCAACTTTTTATCTCACAATTCTGAGAAAAGTCAGCCAAAAAAAAGCAATTGTGAGAAAAAAAAACATTGCACAATGACATTGACATTGTAACTCCCAATTGCGAGAAAATGTCAGCAGTTTATGTTTTTTCTTATTCCATAGTGGAAACAAGCGTCCATGCGCACAAACTGTAGCTCATATATAATGTGCAGATTGCAAACGGAAACCTGCAGGAGCACAGAAACTTGTCAACTGTCCTATAACTTAAAAATAACAAAACAGTGTAGAAACTGAAAGTTATGGCATATATTTTTATTTCTGCTTTTAAAGTAACTAAAACCTACAACTTCACTATTAGCAAAGAGATGCTACACTGGTAGGATTAATTCACACACACAGTTGCTCTCGCTGATGCATTCAAATACAGTGCTACTTTATCTGTATCTAAATGAAAAGAAAAGCAGAAATCTGTAAGAGATGTAACGATCCATAGACAAAATAACTGATGAAAACTAGCTATGTCGTAGCAATAGAATTGTTGGCAGCGTTCTGCTGCAGCTCTGCACAAGTTGACTTGAGTTCGAGTCTCGGTTCGAGGTTCATGCTTTTCAAGCCAACATCAAAGTTTGTAGTTGTGTTATTAACATAATGGATTAAGTAGATGTGTTTTAAATAGCAAACAGAGTAGATACTTAAAGTATTATATCTACTGAATATCAATATTGTTTGTGATCTTAAAATGTAATATGTATTTTGTGTTTACACTGTTGTATGCTCCTCTGTTATAGGCTCTGAGGAAAAACTCTACACACAGACACTCTACACACATAGACGGCTCAATGCTGCTAACTGGCAGAGCAGCTGGAAAACTAAAAGACAAGAAAAGTAGAACATTAATACGGACGACTGTATTATTTTTCTTCAAGGACCAGGTCAAGCAAAGACAGTGATGAGCACTCAGAGCAAACACAGCAGTCAGATGCAGGATTACACACTGGACTTTAGAGTTCTTCAACATGTGATGTTGGACATTTACTGTTTCTAAAGTCAATAATTTATGTGGATGCCATTTATAGACCTGTTAGATTTTGTTTTATTTTTGAGATTAATAAAATTGTATGTTTTAACAATGTTATAGCTAAGCTTTTTCTTTCTTTCTTTTTTCTTTTTTGAATATTTAGGAGAACATTCTGGGAACAAAAATAAAACTTCCTGTTAAATAACTATAAAAATGTTAGGGGAGGATGTTCTAATGTTATGACTAAACATTTATAGAAGGTCATCGTAAAACGTTTTTAGAGTGTTTTGTAGAGAATGTTATCTTACCTTTTTAGAAGTGTCACGGTGCACACATGAACAAGATGGTAAGATCCAAGTGCAGCGATGTTTATTACAGGAAACTCCAAGCATGTAATCCAGAAACACAGGCAAAGGATAAACTCCACAAAAACAGTCCAATACAAAAAGCCAGAGAAACAAAAAGTGCACGTAACAAAAATACAACGAACCACAACCAAGGACAGACACAACTCAGTATAAATAGACAGACACTAATAACATAATACAGAACAGCTGAGTGCAATGAACGAGGTTAATGAGTCCAGGGAAGTGTTTTATGGGTAATGTAGTGAATGCATGGGTGGAAAGAGAGTCCGGATGGAGTGCCCTCTAGTGGCTGATAGGGCACTCACACTATAGATCGTGACATTACCCCCCCTCAAAGGAGCGGCTACCAGACGCTCCACCAGACAAAACAAAAACACAACTCAGGAGGGAGGTGGACAGGAGGAGGATCAGGGGGAGGGATGGCGGGTCAGATCCAGGGTGCCCCACAGATAGCCAGGGCGGTGCTGGAGGAACTGACCAGGCTGGTTCCAGCGGTTCTGGAGTCCTGGCTGAGTGCCAGGGTGGCGCTGGAGGAACTGACCAGGCTGGTTCCAGCGGGTCTGGAATCCTGGCTGATTGCCAGGGTGGTGCCGGAGGAACTGACCAGGCTGGTTTCAACGGTTCAGATGGCCTGGGCAGTGGCGGCAGGGCAGAAAGCCTGGGCGGCGGCGGCAGGGCAGAAGGCTTGGATGATGGCGGCAGGACAGAAGATCTGGGCGGTGGCAGCAGGGCAGAAGGCTTGGACGGCGGCAGGGCAGTAGGCTTGGACGGCGGCGACAGAGCTGGCCAAGGGTGCTTCGTGGCTGTATCAGGGAGAACGAGCAGCTCGGTGACGACCTCCGTGGCCGTATCAGGGAGAGCGGCCAGCTCGGTGACGGCCTCCGTGGCCGTATCAGGGAGAGCGGACAGCTCGGTGACGGCCTCCGTGGCCGTATCAGGGAGAGCGGCCAGTTCGGTGACGGCCTCCGTGGCCGTATCAGGGAGAGCGGACAGCTCGGTGACGGCCTCCGTGGCCGTATCAGGGAGAGCGGACAGCTCGGTAACGGCCTCCGTGGCCGTATCAGGGAGAGCGGAGGACTCAGGGACGGCAGCGGGCTCAGACTGGAGCTGCTCTGGGACGGCCGCGTGCTCAGGCTGGGGCTGCTCTGGGACGGCCGCGTGCTCAGGCTGGGGCTGCTCTGGGACGGCAGCGTGCTCAGGCTGGGGCTGCTCTGGGACGGCAGCGTGCTCAGGCTGGGGCTGCTCTGGGACGGCAGCGTGCTCAGGCTGGGGCTGCTCTGGGACGGCAGCGTGCTCAGGCTGGGGCTGCTCTGGGACGGCAGCGTGCTCAGGCTGGGGCTGCTCTGGGACGGCAGCGTGCTCAGGCTGGGGCTGCTCTGGGACGGCAGCGTGCTCAGGCTGGGGCTGCTCTGGGACGGCAGCGTGCTCAGGCTGGGGCTGCTCTTGGACGGCAGCCTGCTCAGGCTGGGGCTGCTCTGGGACGGCAGCGTGCTCAGGCTGGGGCTGCTCTGGGACGGCAGCGTGCTCAGGCTGCTCTTGCGAAGGCGGCAGGGCAAGGCGCTTCGATGGCGCCGGCAGGGCAAGGCGCTTCGGTGGCGCCGGCAGGGCAAGGCGCTTGGAGAACCCACGATCAACCACTAGAGTGGTCTCCAGGCCTTGTAGGATGGAGGAAGCCCTTTTCCTCCTTCTCCTCCACTTATGAGGGTGAGGCGGTGGCTTACCCAAAATGGCCTCACTGGCTGGAGCGGACTTACTGACTGGAGCATACTCTGGAGTGGACTCACTGACTGGAGCAGGCTCTGGATTGGACTCACTGACTGGAGCGGACTCTGGAGTGGACTCACTGACTGGAGCGGACTCACTGACTGAAGCGGGCTCTGGAGTGGACTCACTGACTGGAGCGGGTTCTGGAGTGGACTCACTAACTGGAGTGGACTCACTGACTGGAACGGGCTCTGGAGTGGACTCACTAACTGGAGCGGGCTCTGGAGTGGACTCACTGACTGGAGTGGACTCACTGACTGGAACGGGCTCTGGAGTGGACTCACTAACTGGAGCGGACTTTGGAATGGACTCACTAACTGGAGCGGGCTCTGGAGTGGACTCACTGACTGGAGCGGACTCACTGACTGAAGCGGACTCTGGAGTGGACTCACTGACTGGAGCGGGTTCTGGAGTGGACTCACTAACTGGAGTGGACTCACTGACTGGAACGGGCTCTGGAGTGGACTCACTAACTGGAGCGGGCTCTGGAGTGGACTCACTAACTGGAGTGGACTCACTGACTGGAACGGGCTCTGGAGTGGACTCACTAACTGGAGCGGACTTTGGAATGGACTCACTAACTGGAGCGGGCTCTGGAGTGGACTCACTGACTGGAGCGGACTCACTAACTGGAGCGGGCTCTGGAGTGGACTCACTGACTAGAGTGGACTCACTGCCTGGAACGGGCTCTGGAGTGGACTCACTAACTGGAGCGGACTCTGGAGTGGACTCACTAACTGGAGCGGACTCTGGAGTGGACTCACTGACTGGAGCGGACTCACTGACTGAAGCGGGCTCTGGAGTGGACTCACTGGCTGGAGCGGGCTCTGGAGTGGACTCACTGGCTGGAGCGGACTCTGGAGTGGACTCACTGACTGGAGCGGACTCACTGACTGAAGCGGGCTCTGGAGTGGACTCACTGGCTGGAGCGGGCTCTGGAGTGGACTCACTGGCTGGAGCAGGCTCTGGAGTGGACTCACTGGCTGGAGCAGGCTCTGGAGTGGACTCACTGGCTGGAGCGGGCTCTGGAGTGGACTCACTAACTAAAGCGGGCTCTGGAGTGGATTCACTGACTGGAACGGGCTCTGGAGTGGCCTCCGGGTCTTGGGGGATAGAAGCCTTCCTCCTCCTCTTCCTCCTTTTAGATGTGGGAAGCGGAGACTCAGTGCCAACCTCCTCTGAGGCCTCTGAAGCGGATTCACGGGCTGGGACGCACTCATGGACTGGAGCAGGCCTTGGAAAGGACACACGGGCTGGAGCGGGCACACGGGCTGGAGCGGGTGCTGGAGGTAGTCGAAGCGGCCCATTCCCACGCAGATGCAGGTAATTGGAGAAATTCCAAAAGTTTAATCCCCTTACCAGCTCCATCTCCCACTGCAGCAGAGGTTTATCCAGACAGTTATTAATTGTGTCTTTGAGGACCGTATCAGAGAGACCATACCCCTCCGCCCGTGACCAGAACTTCTGGACGAATGCCCGCACTCCCATTCTCCTCTGGCGGAGAGTTGCCAAAAGGGCCTGAGCCTCCTCAGCCCCCACTGATGACCGGAGTCTCCTGCTGCTGGATCCTTGCATAGTGGTGGTTCGTTCTGTCACGGTGCACACATGAACAAGATGGTAAGATCCAAGTGCAGCGATGTTTATTACAGAAAACTCCAAGCATGTAATCCAGAAACACAGGCAAAGGATAAACTCCACAAAAACAGTCCAATACAAAAAGCCAGAGAAACAAAAAGTGCACATAACAAAAATACAACGAACCACAACCAAGGACAGACACAACTCAGTATAAATAGACAGACACTAATAACATAATACAGAACAGCTGAGTGCAATGAACGAGGTTAATGAGTCCAGGGAAGTGTCTTATGGGTAATGTAGTGAATGCATGGGTGGAAAGAGAGTCCGGATGGAGTGCCCTCTAGTGGCTGATAGGGCACTCACACTATAGATCGTGACAAGAAGAACATTCTAAGAACAAAAATAAAATTTCCCACTACAAACTTTATAAAAACATTGGGAAATAATGTTCTAACAATGTTATGACTAAACAGTTTTAGAATGTTTTAGAGAATGTTATCCTACCTTTAAGGAGAACATTCAGGGAACTAAAATAAAACTACCTGCTAAAAACATTATAAGAATGTTAGGGAATAATGTTCTAAGAATGTTATCGCTAAACATTTGTAGAATGTTTTTTTAGAGAATGTTATCCTAACATTTAGAAGAACATTGTGGTAAGATGGTCGATACAGTGGCTGACTGACAGCAAAAGAAATGGCAAAACTCCAGAAAAAGTCCATGGAAGGTTCTTTATTTTCAGGATCCAAAGATTCAAGTGTCTATACACAGCAAAAGCCAAGGCAACATGTCCAATGGATTGGGCAAAATAACACAGGGGAGAAAAAAAAACAACAAACAAAAAAAAACAAATAATAAAAAAAACTACTTAAAGTACAACTCAAGACATAACAAGAAAACAAAAAAAAACTAAACGGTTGGCTACAGACCCAACATACACCAGTTCTCTTGTTCAAGCATTTCCACTCGTCTTTTATTCTCCTGGCCCCCTCCCTTAGTATTCAAACGGACCAATCCCAACATTCCATTTGTTAATCAGGACATTTCACACTTCACATAGACTTTCAACATCACAAGTCACATCCAAGAGAAAGTTCTCCTTTAACCAAAGGCTTCTCTCCATAATAATTCATCGACGTATACATGTAAAAGACATTTTAATCCACATATCCTTGATTGACTAACTCCTCCCCTTCAGGATGCCTTAAAACTGGTTTCCTGTTCGCGGGCCACTCCTTTTTGGGCTTTCCAGGAACCGGTAAGACACAGAAATGAAACGCATACATTAATATTCACACATTTCTTGATTTCACCACCTTATTGAGTGTTCCACATTACCAGCAGTTACCATGGAATGTGCACCTTCCATGTTACTGCTTCTAAGTAAAAACAAACAAAATAAAGATCTTAACAAACATGTCTAAGGTGTTTTCATTTTAACCATGTGTGCTACATCACATTTTCCCCCTTCTTCCCCCTCCGGATGGCCTAAATTTGGCAAACGGGACAAATAATCTGCAATAAGATTTTTCTTACCTGGACAGTGCTCAATTGTGAATACATAGGGCTGCAGAGTCAGACACCAGCGCAGTATCCTTGAGTTACTGTTTTGCATGGTTTGCATCCACTTCAGGGCACGATGGTCAGTCCGTAACGTGAATTCACGCCCTAGCAAGTAATATTTGCAGAGAGTCCACAGCCCACTTGATAGCAAGTCCTTCTTTCTCAATTGTTGAGTATTTCCGCTCTCTCTCAAAGAGTTTTCTGCTCAAAAATAAAACTGGTCTCTCCTCATGACCCTCTCCTTGGACCAGTACGGCTCCCAGGCCCACATCAGAAGCATCCACCTGTACAATAAATCTCTGAGAGAAATTAGGGCTCTGTAACACTGGTTCATTGCATAACAAATCTTTCAAGGCATTGAAGGCTTCTTCACACTCATTCGTCCAACAAAACTTAGCAGGACTCTTTTTAGTCAAATCAGTCAAAGGTGTAGCCAGTGATGCAAAGTGGGGAACGAATCGGCGGTACCAGCCAACTAAACCAAGAAAAGATCTCACCTGCTTTTTAGTTTGAGGACGAGTAATGTTTTGGATGGCCTTAAGCTTTTCCACTTGTGGTCTGATCTGTCCATGCCCCAGCAAATACCCCAAGTACCTCACCTCCGTCTGAGCCCATGAACATTTGCTGGTGTTGATGGTGAGCCCAGCTTCGTGAAGCCTCTTCAGAATGTCCACAAGATGTCGTAGATGTTCTTGCCAGGAACCACTGTATATCACCACATCATCAAGGTATGCAGCTGCATACTGCTCACATCCCGTAAGTACACGGTCCATCAACCTTTGGAAAGTGGCTGGTGCTCCATGTAATCCAAAAGGCATAACAGTGTATTGGTATAACCCTGAGGGAGATCGAAAGGCAGTGTAGGGCTTGCAAGAAGGGATCAAGGGGCACTTGCCAATAACCTTTACACAGATCTAATGTAGTCATAAAGGATGCTTTACCCAGTCTCTCAATCAACTCGTCAATACGAGGCATCGGATAAGAATCAAAGCACGAGACACTGTTAAGTTTTCTGAAGTCAGTGCAAAATCTAACTCCTCCATCTTTTTTAGGGACCAATAGTATGGGACTTGACCACTCACTTTTCGATGGTTCTATAACCCCCATTTCCAACATGGTCTCAACCTCAGTCTTTAACTGTTCCACCATCTTCTCTGGAACTCGATAGGGTTTCTGTCGTATGGGAGCAGAATCTTCAGGATGATGTTGTGTGTCAAGATCTCGGTCCGACCCGGTCTTTTCTGGAAAAGAGAGGGAAAAGATTGAAGTACCTCAGTTAGTTGCTGTTGTTGTTGGTTATTCAAATTTGAATAACATTCTGGGGCCTTCAGCAATGAACGAACTGGCTCCATATCAGGTTCATCCTCTTCCTCCCGTATGGCCCTCACCATCATCACTTGACCTTTGACATCCTCAGGACCTTTGAGATCAGACACCCTCTCTTTAAATTCTCTCAAGAGATTAACATGTAGGACCTGCTTAGGCTGTTTTCTTTCTGGACACAAAATCTCGTAGGTCACTGGACCCAGTTTCCTGGTCACGACATACGGCCCCTGCCATTTGGCCAACAACTTGCTGGTACCTGATGGTAATAATAGCAGAACTTTTTGTCCAGGTTTAAAATTCCTTTCCCTGGCATGAGTATCGTACCATACCTTTTGTCTTCGCTGGGCGGCAGTTAAATTCTCTTTAGCCAGAGTTCTAAAGTTCTCCAACTTGTCCCGCATCTGTAAAATATATGAAGCGATACTGCACTGGGCTGGTTCCTCTGCTGTCCACCCTTCTTTGAGCACGTCCAGGGGGCCACGAACTTGCCTGCCAAACAAAAGTTCAAAAGGTGAGAAACCGGTTGAACACTGAGGGACCTCTCTATATGCAAAGAGAAGAAACGGGATCCATTTATCCCAATCCCTCCCAGACTCGTCAACAAACTTCTTAAGCATGTTTTTCAGGGTACCGTTAAACCGTTCGACAAGACCATCGGTTTGAGGATGAAATGGTGTAGTTCTAATTCCCTTAATGCCTAGATGTTTATACAGTAGCTTCATCACTTTAGCCATAAAGTTTGTTCCCTGATCAGTGATAATCTCGGACGGAACTCCAACTCTTGAAATCAAATCTACCAAACATCTCACAATGTGCTTAACTTGTACTGAACGCAAGGGGTACACCTCTGGATATCGAGTAGCATAGTCACAGATCACCAATGCAAATTGATGACCCGAACTACTTTTAACCAAGGGACCTATTATGTCCATCCCTATTCTATCAAATGGAGTTCCAATAATGGGTAAAGGTTGCAGATAACTTCTATCAGATCTTCGAACAGGTGCTACCATTTGACATTCCGTACAAGTTTTACAATAGTCCTGCACATCTTGGTACATTTTTGGCCAATAAAATCGTTGACTGTACCCGCTCATATGTTTTTTGTTGGCCTAAATGCCCTGACCAAGGGATGGTATGACCCAGATGTAAGATCATTTGATGCAGGACCTTAGGTACCACTAATCTAGGACTCTCGGTATCAGCCAGATACAAAAGGTTGTTCTTTAAAATATACCGGTCCCCTCCAAAGTTTGGTACCTCTACTGGCTTACCATCCACTTCACACACTTTTGCAAACAAGGGCTGTAAAGCAACATCTTTTTGCAATTCCCTAAAATTATCAGGGACCTGCCAATGAGAGTTAAACTCAGACCCAGGGTCAGGAAAATTTGGTAAGCTCTCTTGTACCCGATCCTTCCCCTTATACTTCTCTTGTCGTCTCTGTCTTTTACTTTTTCTATCTTTCCCCGCATTAGAAAACAGATCAGCATCAGCATTGGGAAGGGGTTGCAATCCTTTGGTCTGGGACCTTGTAACTACTGCACACATTTTGGATACTGAACCCACCAAATCAGTTAAATAAGGAAAATCTTCCCCTAAAACCACATCAAATGCTAGTTTCTCAACCACCCCCACCCTTAACAGGTATGCTTGTTCTTCTATCACTACAGTGACTTCAGCAGTTGGATAAATTTGTTCATCCCCATGTACACATCCCAAGCACACAGTATCACCATAATTCAACATTTCACAATTTAGCAAGTCAGATTTGACCAAAGTTTGTGTACTACCTGTATCAACCAAAGCCTGGGCAGGTTGACCATTTACCGTTACCATTATAAGGTGACTATGTTTCTCAGTAGCTGTTGATGATTCACCAATGCACTCATTCCTAGGAACATAACACATGTTAGTCACTTTGGGCTTTTTAAGGGGACAAAGAGAAGCCTTATGTTTAGGTTGCTGGCAATAAAAACAAATCAGAGTGGCATTAGAATGTTTCCCAGGCACTCCCATAGTCTTATCTATAGGCTCCTCAACTTTACCCCTGCCCACAGTCACAGTACCTTTGCTGGTTCGTGGTGGCTCTCGATGTGCCGCCATGTACCTCTCCGCCAGTCTAGCAGCTTCTTCACCAGTCAATGGTTGGTTCTCTTTGACCCACACTCTCACGTCAGGTCGCAACACACGCAGATACTGTTCCAGTATGATAGTTTCTCCGAGCTGTTCCTTGCTCTTCATTTCGGGTCGCATCCACCTCTTATACAAGCCCTTGATGCGGTTGTAGGTCTCTCTTACACTTTCTCCCGTTGGCACCGTAAGGCTCCTGAAACGCAGACGATACGTCTCCTCAGTCACGTTGTACTTGGCCAGCACCGCAGCTTTGATGTCAGCATAGGATCCAGAACGTTGTTCGTCCATGCCCGCATAGGCCTCCAGAGCTTTGCCCGTTAACAGAGTTACCACTCGGGCTGCCCACTCATCGGTTTGCCATCCCCACGTTCTGGCAATACGTTCGAACCGTACAAAGAAGCTCTCCACATCCTCACCTTCAACAAAATCAGGAATTCGTGGTTCATAACGTCTAAAAGGTGCTACTGGTGGTGGGGACATACCTGGCAAATGGTCTTCAGGATGAGTTTGAGGAGGTTCTGAAAGCATGGCTCTTCCCCCTGATTCCTGTGGAAATGTTCTCGGTGTAGGTAATGGGTAGTGAGTTTGTTGGCTTAGCTGTTCAACTGATTCCCACCCTGTCTTGAGTTTCTGAAAAATAGTAGCCTTTAAACCATTCAGTTCATCAAATAATATCTTTTCATTTCTTTGTTGTTGCTGCATAAACTTCTTCATCTCCAAAAGAAACTCTTGACCCACCACAATATCTTCTACTTCACCTCGGGGTGTACTAACTTTACTGGTCTTGGGTCTCACCACAGGTTCATTCTCAGTATCCTGCACGTTTCTCCCAGGAAACAAGTCTATCACAGCCTCCTCAGTTGCCCCAGCCTCCAACACCAAATCACCGGCTTGAGCTTCAACAGTGTCCTCTTCCCCCTCAGACAGCAGGATTGGATGAGCTCGGGTAATCCTTTGAGGACCTCCATATCCCCTAGAGGTCATCTTGAAGTTTGCAGTTTTACCTCTTCTACTGTCAGTCACTCCACAAAGGCTTCTTATCCCACTTCTGACACCATTTGTGGTAAGATGGTCGATACAGTGGCTGACTGACAGCAAAAGAAATGGCAAAACTCCAGAAAAAGTCCATGGAAGGTTCTTTATTTTCAGGATCCAAAGATTCAAGTGTCTATACACAGCAAAAGCCAAGGCAACATGTCCAATGGATTGGGCAAAATAACACAGGGGAGAAAAAAAAACAACAAACAAAAAAAAAAACAAATAATAAAAAAAACTACTTAAAGTACAACTCAAGACATAACAAGAAAACAAAAAAAAAAACTAAACGGTTGGCTACAGACCCAACGTACACCAGTTCTCTTGTTCAAGCATTTCCACTCGTCTTTTATTCTCCTGGCCCCCTCCCTTAGTATTCAAACGGACCAATCCCAACATTCCATTTGTTAATCAGGACATTTCACACTTCACATAGACTTTCAACATCACAAGTCACATCCAAGAGAAAGTTCTCCTTTAACCAAAGGCTTCTCTCCATAATAATTCATCGACGTATACATGTAAAAGACATTTTAATCCACATATCCTTGATTGACTAACTCCTCCCCTTCAGGATGCCTTAAAACTGGTTTCCTGTTCGCGGGCCACTCCTTTTTGGGCTTTCCAGGAACCGGTAAGACACAGAAATGAAACGCATACATTAATATTCACACATTTCTTGATTTCTCCACCTTATTGAGTGTTTCACATTACCAGCAGTCACCATGGAATGTGCACCTTCCATGTTACTGCTTCTAAGTAAAAACAAACAAAATAAAGATCTTAACAAACATGTCTAAGGTGTTTTCATTTTAACCATGTGTGCTACATCACAAACATTCTGGGAACTAAAATAAAACTACCCGCTAAAAACATTATAAGAACGTTAGGGAATAATGTTCTAAGAATGTTATCGCTAAACATTTGTAGAATGTTTTTTAGAGAATGTTATCCTAACATTTAGAAGAACATTCTGGGAACTAAAATAAAACTACCCGCTGAAAACATTATAAGAACGTTAGGGAATAATGTTCTAACAATGTTATCGCTAAACATTTGTAGAATGTTTTTTAGAGAATGTTATCCTAACATTTAGAAGAACATTCTGGGAACTAAAATAAAATTACCCGCTGAAAACATTATAAGAACGTTAGGGAATAATGTTCTAACAATGTTATTGCTAAACATTTTTAGAATGTTTTTTAAAGATAAACATTTTTAGAATGTTTTTTAAAGAATGTTATCCTAACTTATAGAAGAACATTCTGGGAACTAAAATAAAACTACCCACTAAAAACATTATAAGAACAATAAATGATAATGTTCTCAGAACATTTTTAGAACAAAAAATTTCTAGCTGGGCCACCATGTAGGACGAACCACATCCAACAGGAGTGAATAACTGTCCGAAATGGATGTCTAGGTACTTACCCGGATTCTATACAAAAAACATAAAACCACAGCTGCTCAACTCACTGCAAATTCACCTTGTAGCGGAATTTTTCAGTTAAAGACCAGATATAGCCTAATGAATGAAGACCCAGAGTCAGAGTTAAAAAAGAAAAAAAAAAGAAAATGAAAATGAAAATTTTACTGAAGAATAGTTTGCACAAGGCCGCTCCACGTACATTCACATTTCCACAGCAATTAGAGTCTACTAACTACATCATTACTTCAGGTTAACTGGTTCTGATTGGCTAAGAAAAACAGACAAAATTAGTAATTTTCCATGCATGGACTGATAGACAGAAGCGTATCTCCATCCATCACGATTCTGACGCTCAGAACCTGGATTTAGGCACAGGATGTCCTTCTAGATCATGACAAGGCATCTGCAGATCTCAAGCAGAGTGCCAGTTGTTCACCAGCACCCATAAACGACCTGCACACAGAACACTTAGTGCACATACAAGGATACACATGATTCACAGCTTCTTCAAGGTTGAAGTTGGCCCAGGCTTTAACTATAAACAGGAACATTTTTCAAAACATACCGATAAGTTGTACTTTTCTCTCAGTGAGAGGTACAGACAATATCCATCATTATTCTCTAGTGTTTGAAAATGAAAAGGAAAATAAATGCTTTAACATAAGTTGAAGAAGTCGTTTAAATAATTTAATATTTAGAAAGATAAATGTTGATTAATAACTTGATTATAAATCAAGTGGATTCCAAAATCCAACCCTTCAACCTTGACTCCTGTTTCACCCAAAACTCAATATTCAGAGTCAGGCTTGCTATAGTCAAAACTTTGGTCACTTATGCCATTGCCAAATGTTGGTTTTATTGGTACCAACAGTGCAAATCTCAGGCTGTGGACAATGTGAAACGTATTGTTCTCGGATGAGTCCACCTTCACCGGCGTCTTCCCCACATCCATGGGAGTTACGATGTGGAGAAGCCCTAAAGAGGCTTAACACCCTGTTGCTACCCAGAGCATAGGGGTGGATCAGTGATGGTTGGGCTGCAATATCATGGCATTCCCTACTGTGCTTGATGGGCGTGTCAAACTACCAAACCATTCTGGAGGACCATGTGCACCAAATGGTTCAAACATTGTACCCTGAAGGGGGTGCAGTGTAGCATGGTAATGCACCAATACACATGACGAAAGACTTGTGACAGAAAGGTTTGATGAATATTAAATTGAACAAAAGTGACAGTAAAGACATTTTGTTACAAAAGTTTTCTATTTCAGATAAATGCTATTCTTTTTAACTTTCTATTAATCAAAGAATCCTGAAAAAAATGGTACAAAACTGTTTTCAACTGATAATAATAATAAATGTTTCTTGAGCAGCAAATCAGCTTGATTTATATGATAGATGAGATATGATTTATGAAGAATCATGTGACACTGAAGACTGGAGTATGGATGCTGAAAATTCAGCTTGTCAACACAGGAATAAATTACATTTTATATATACAAATAGAAAATTTTAAATCCATAAAATAAATAATCAAATAAATTATTTTAAATTGTAACCCAATTCTTAACCCTAGGGGGTTAATTTGTATATTTTTAAATAAAAAAATCCTGGATTCCCGGCAGTTGAATAGTGAATTTGGCCGGTATTTTTCTCTTTAAATGATGATAGTCATAAATTTACTTTTTCCCTATACCACTTAGAAAAAAAAAAATACTTTACTAAAATTTATTAGACAAAATTCTTAGTATCCCAGAAATCAGTACCTTGTTAAATGAGTTAACTTGCCAAATTTAATAAAATACCACAATGGAACTTTTAAGGAGAAAAGGAATAACAGAGATTTATTTATTTACATTATAATAATCCCCCCTCTTAAAATAAATAAATAACTGAATCAGTAAAGAAAACGAAACAATACTTCTCTTAACCTCAATTGTACACTTCAAAAACCTGTTTCACAATATACAAGTCTTTCAGTTCAATATTACGAGTCACGCAGTCAAAATACACGAGTTAGTGACGCAGTCGAAATACTGTTCATTTCGTTACCGTTGGGGCCCAGCTCGTTGGTGCACATTAACACTGACGAATTCAATGTAATCCACATTCAACAGTCTTGACAATGAATTTATGGCGCGGACTCCGTGCCAAAATCAAGCTTCCGAACGACCGACCGTATGAGGTGTCGTTTCTCTATTTACGATGCTAACTAAGCAATCAGTCGTGTCGATCGTCGCGTACCTTGCCGTGAGCAGAAGCCGTGACCAATGACGTGTGATAAGAAGCGTGACACTTTCGTCGCCCCCCTTCTCGCCTGAGAAACCGTGTGAGAAGCTACGTGACGTCTGCGCCGTGACGTCTGAAGTAAGTTTTGCCAGGTGCTATTTTGTAAGTTGTCTGAAGTTCTGTAAATTAGTGTTTTTGCTTTGTTTTGAGCAAAAAGAAAACACATTTAACGCACCTCAAAATCGCTGAATATTTCTCCATTCCTAATTTTGTTTAAATATGTTGACGAAAACATGACCTAACGTACACTATTAGCCAATCAACTGACATTAAAAGATGTGCTATTGCTTAACTTGAAAATGCCTGGGCTTAATGTCCTAAAATGACAACCAGAGACAACTAATCAACACATTTCTCCTGTCATAAACACTACTGCTAAGATAATGACAGCATTATCCAAGTAAAACATATTGTTACAGAGTTTTGTCCCCCATAGAAATCCTTTATAAAACAAAACAAAACAAAACAAACAAGCAAAAAAAAAAAAAAAAAATGCATGATGCATTAAAGACAGTTAAATTAAAAGACCAAATTCGAAATTAAAAGATTAATTCAGAGTGCAAGCTATGGCCTATTATCAAACGCTTTAATCATGTATTTTAATAGAAATTATAATATTGTAAGCTATAGCCTATATACCGGAAAAAAGAAATGCACATGCAGAACAAACTGTCATTAGTTAAGACAGCATATAAAAATAATTATTCTTGGGATAAGCATTTCTCATATGTCAATGTACAGTAAAACTATATTGTCAGAACATGGTTAAAGAAATGTAATGGTTATAGTTCAAAAGTATAAGTATGGAAACAGATAAGCTTAAAAATAAGGAAAATAAGCTTAAAATATTCCTTATCCTGTGGCTCCCTCTATTGGACAACATTTTCAGGCGAACCTCTTTCAGATGAAATGCTGATCGTTAAGAAATTGCTTAGCTTTCCGAGCATCAATAACTGTATTTGGCTTCGATGAGTCTGAGACTCCCGGCCTGAGATTGTGTCCCAGATGGCAATAAATAGTTCGTGAATTTGTAAATATTCATGGCTTAAACAGCTGTAAAATTGACTGTACTGCAGTTGTGGATGTTTTTCCCAGGCAGGGTTATTATAGTTAACTAAGAAAAAATAAAACTAGCTATTAAACATTTATGCTAATCGAAATAAACCTGAATATAAGAAAAAAAAAATATTAGTTAAAAAAAACTTAAACTAAACGAAAACTAAATGTTGCCTTGTCGATGCCATTTCGTTTCCTCCCCTGACTTTCAACCGACGAGATCATTATCTTTTCATTAACCGACAAGGTAAAATAAAATTAGAATTAAACGAAATTACAATGAATACGTGTCTGTGACCCATTAATAAAATCCCAGGGGTTTAATTAGTTTTAGCCTATATGAACAAATAGCAGAATAAACAACAGAACATGAGGATTCATCATCATCATCGGGCAGCAGCACTTCTGAATGGAGAAATCCTATAAAAGGAATAAATAACCTCTGCGCGAAATTTATTTCACCTAAATAATAAACATTAACAAAATGAAAGGAACAAACTGCGACAAGTAAGTTATTTGAGTTTCGGTTCATTTTTGAGAAGTCCACAGAAAGGAAATTCTTTTTGCTTTCTTTATTTTACAGGCATTTTTTTTTCTTGTGAAATAATAGGCCTATTTAACCCTTCACAGATTCGAAATGTTAATGTGACCATAAATGTCTGAGTATTTTATTTTTTTCCCGCTTTTATAAGAAAATGTAAGTGATCGCGTCGGCGCCTCATGCACACACATTATTTATTTTTTTATGACTGAGCACTGTTCTTAATTCACTTACCCAGCAACATCACCTTAAATATAACTAAAGCTTAAATATAATAATTCAATTTATTGCATTAGACAAATCGAATGCAAGCACATGAGAACAAATAAATAAGTCTAGGCCTACTAATAATAATTAATGCAACACATCTCAAACGAGCGTGTATAACAATGCAATATATTTGTTTATTTCGTTGTGCTAACCTTAATGTTTTTTATGCCATTGCAGCACTTTTACATTATTTTTCTACGTAAACATGCGCTTAAAAAACAAAAAAACAAAAACCTGTTTGACCGTTGAGTTCGTCTCTGCTGTTTTATTTGTTTAGCTGCTTCAAGCCAAGCGCGCACTTGCAGTGTTACCATGGCCACTTATATGCATTTTTGGGCTTGTTATTATTATTATTATTATTATTAGCCTATTATTATTATTATTATTATTATTATTATTATTTTCCATATTAAGAGGTGAAAGCCTATAGTTCAGCTGGAATGGCCGGTGTGTCCTTTAAACGGAGAAAAGTCAGCAAATGCGGTGCTTGAGCAACAGAGGTGGCCGGAGGAATGGCCAAGCTTCATTCAGAGAGACAGATTTGTAATGCTTCCTACATTTATGAACATTTACACCTTAATTAAAGCTTCCTTTGGACAAAATAAGAATAAAGCTAAAATATTATTATCAATGTTATCCACACATACATTATCCAGACGCTAGTCCACACGTACGTTATCCAGACGTTTATCCACACGTACGTTATCCAGACGTTTATCCACACGTACGTTATCCAGGCGTTTATCCACACGTACGTTATCCAGACGTTTATCCACACGTACGTTATCCAGACGTTTATCCACACGTACGTTATCCAGACGCAAAGTAAAAAATATACTTTCTCAACTACGTCGCCGCCATCGCCGCCGCGCACTTTGAGCGCAGCTCCAACACGTGACCGTGACGTTTAACGTCTCATATCTGACGTCTGACGCCTGAATACTATGGGATTTTGGCCAGACGGCTGGCGTGCGTATACACGTTAGTTCTCCTCTCAGTTTGCTTAGCAATCATCACATTTTGTTGAAGTCACCCCTCATACGACCGACCGATCGAACGTCAAACCGAACGTCTATCCGAACGTCTTGTACTTTGAGCGTCTAACTCAGCGTGTTGACCCACGTGACGACCTGACGTGACGCCAACGTCTTGAAATTAACTGGTTTTTAACCATGTAAGGTGCCAAGCTGATGTGTAAAGACTATAAATGGATATTATAGGCACTAAATAAAGATATTTTATACCTAAATACTAAATCCTGGACATTACAGGCAATACACATTTAAAACAACACTAACACAAACATATTTCTTTCCTGAATCCATGTGCTCCTCCATTGTTTTACTTTCAAAAAGCAGACTGTCCATACAGACATTCTATATTCTTAATTTGACCTATATTATCATTCTAACTTGTTTTTATTGTTAATTTTATTGTCTGCTGTACAATGTTCCAGTCCATGCAAGATACTCTAAATTAATAAATTGTTAATTATTGTAATTGCCTATATAGTATATCATCAGAGTCTCTTTATACTTTTCCCCATGAAATTAACAGAATATTCAGGTGATATCATGTGAAGCCTCAGGAGAGCCTTTAAAATGTTTTTGAATGAAAGTTTAACATTACAATTCCTTTAGTGGACAGTTGCTCTTACCCTCTTTCCTTTATCTCAGTTGATTGAGATTTGGTGACAAAATTATCTTTAATTATCTGTCTACACACACAAATAAAAAATAGGATTGATTTGGTTGATTAAAGGTAGGCTATGTAGCCTACCCGAGCTCAAAAGTCAATATTGAGGCATGTCTTTTAGAAAATATATTGTCTATATAACTTATACTTTACATTCTGTAGAAGTGTGTTGCTGTGTTTTTATTTTATTATCAGACATGAAAAATACATACTAGTCTTGTGTAGGCTACATCATAAAAGCAATTTTGATCGTCTTCCCAACGTGTTGTTTACGTGTGAAGACACGTTGTAACACGTTTGTGTTTTTCTTACCTTAATTTAACTCATGATTTGATTGTATCCTTTTCCACATGCTTGGACGGCTAATTTGGAAAAGATCGAGACATTCCACGAACATTTTCTCCATCTCCCATTAAAGGTTTCAGGAACAGACTTCTAATTTCGGAATGTTTCAAATGAGAAATATGCTTTACCAAAAGTAGCGAAATCTGCAACCTAAATAGCCTATCTGCTTTTTATAAGCTACGCCTAAATTAAATAAGCTATTGATATATTGCATAAAATATCCTGACCATTTAAATCAGACATATACTTATACTTACATCTACTTCTTACATCTACACACATCGGAATTTATGGAATTACATTTGATCCAAAAATAATGAACGTAACTTTTCAAAAAACTAATAAAATATAAATTGAAACTGAATAAAATGTCTTTACTTAAAAAAATAAATCGCAGGCAAAATGTTTGACTTTGTTTTTAATACACTGCATGTTTTGCTAACAGTTTCTTTTCTTTCTTTCACTGATCTTTACTTACAAAAGCATTTTCAGAGTTTTCATTTATGCTTCTTAAGTTTTCGTTTACGATCCCAGAGTTTTCGTTCGTCTTTCTGGCACAAATCTCTCGCGGGGGCGGGGCCAGCAGTGGTGTGTTCTCATTGGCTACTGAGTTTTTGATTGACAGCTTCTTCTTGACCTGGAAGTGAAGACGTCAGCGTTGTGTTTACAGTTACATATGTGGAGAGGTCTGTAAGCGGCTTCTTATTTCATTTAAAGATATGGGTTTTGTTTTTGAATTTTATCTGTATTTATCTGCGGCTTCTACTTTGTCGACATAAACTTTTAGGAGCGCGAGAGATCAAACGCGAGAGAAAATGAATGTCTTGAGGTTTAATTGTACATTAAGGCCGTGTGTCCACCAGAGCGTTTTTTCCAGCTGCTAGCGTACTTTTTCAATTGTTTTCAATGGGAACGGCGCGTTTTTTAAACGCCGAGAGCGTAACGAGGTGCTGAGCGTCTTTTTCACGCTCAAGCGCTGAGAGCTGGGCGTTTTTTACTGGTCGCCTCGAGTTGAAGAATGTTCAACTTTGAGTAAAACGCATGGTAAAACGCTGCGCTCATCACTGTCACTTTTTAGTCAGCCGTCCAATCAGAGTGGAGGAGGGGCGGGACAAATACAACTCCGACCAACTGTCACATTCTTGCTGTACAGCGACATCAACAAACAGAAACAAAATGGATGGGAAATTAATATTGGTGGTCTCCGAACATACATATCAAGTAATTCCACATTGTGTGAACATTTTTAGCCTGAAACAAATTACCTGCAAAATCAGTTATAAGTAACAGTGACGCGGATATTCCGTATCATAGCAACAAAGCGTCTCAACGAAAAAAAACGCTACGCTGCAGAAGCGCTCTCAAGCGCTCACAGACGGGCGTTTTAAGCAGAGCGCCTAGCGTTTTCAGCTGGATAAAAACGCTCTGGTGGACACACGGCCTAAAGGTTATAATACTGAAGATATTGCATAATGTCCAATGTTTTTGGAGAATATTTGATTATTTCTGATGATTCTTCTCTATTGTTGGGTCTGATTAGGTTGTGCTGTTACAATTTAAAGAGAATACTAGTATCATATACATGTATATTCAGCCGTCAAGAAAGTCTCACTCCAACCAGGTAATCAAGTTTGGCAACCATGGCCATCACTCTACCCATTGTTAGCATATGCACATACACCATCACAATTAATGATCACTCAATTCTGAAGAATTCAAACAGTATGAAAATAACAGTCGTGCCTTGCTGTAAGACGGTATAGACCTCAAAGGGCATTTCAGTACTCCACACAAAGAATGATCTTGTTGCCATTTTTTATCATTCTAATAATTTTATTTAGTTATTTTATTTAGTTAACATTATCATCTAACATATAAAAGTAGATTTTTTTTAACAATCAACAGTTTCAATTGTGACTTATATTGTGACTTATTATATATATATATATATATATATATATATATATATATATATATATATATATATATATATAAAACAGTTGAATAAATGTAAATGAAAATATGAATCAATTCAAATAAATTTAAATTCTTTATTGTCACTACAGCATACACACAGGTATCAAAGTGAAAGTGTTGGATGCAATTATGTTGTGAAAGGAACCAGAATCCACAAAACACTAACTGCATATTCATGTAATGCACAGTATTCTCATGATATACAGTACATTACTATAAAAATGCACAAGCACCTATTATAGAATACATGTGTAAAATTCATAAAATTAATTTTATTACCATTTTTTTTAAATATAGTGAATAAACTGTATTAATGAATGGAATGAAATGTTCATGTTGTCTGAATACATTTTGGTTTGACTGTATGACTTTCATTCTCCACATAAGCACAAATATCTTTAAGAAAATAGTCCATTTCTGTGAGCCCATAAGTGGACTGTAACCCATACACATATGATGGTTGGTGGGAAACGATTGTTAATAATTAAAACAGTTTAAATTATTAGTATTTTTCTCATCTATTGTTTCACTTCAGAAGACATTGATTCATCCACTGTGGTTGCATGGATTACTGTGTCTTTAGGACTCGAAGACATGTATTATTTTCCTAAAAATCCTAATTCATGTTTATCTGTAGAAAGAAAGTAATATGCATCATGGACGGCATGAGGGTGAGTAAAATATATGATAATTTTTTTGGGGTGAACTATCACTTTAACATTCATATGTTGTTGGTATGCTAATTCAAGATCAGTATGGACTAATAAGAATAAAGTACAACCTCTTGTGTGTTTGTGAACTGTGTCTTGTTTTAATCTAGAGCTCCAAAAAAATTAAAATATTTGCATAATATCAGGTGTCTGAAGATCAAGATTCCAGTCAGTCAAAGGTGATGTGTCTGAACAAAAGATTCTTGTCTGATGGGGACAGTGGATCTCTGGGGCTACCACTCCCTCCTCTGGGTCAGCATCAGAATTTTGATAATGGAAAAGTTGCTCTACTCCCTGGAAAATAAGAAATCAGATGTATTATAATCTAACAATACAAACTGCTTTGAATTCCCACATAACAAATTATGCAGAGTTAAAATATTTATTTCAAACAAATTATATATAATTTCAGCCATAATTACTCATGTATTAGGTTTTGCATTTGGCCATACAGTACTGTGCAAAAGTCTTAGCTTTGTTGTTTTAGCAATGTTTTAATGACCACCCATGTTTATTTTTTGGTCTTTATTACAATGCAAACAGAAAATACAGCAAATATGCACACAAAAAAAATCTGAACAAAATTGTTTCTATAAGCAAAAATCAGTATTTAACGTGACCTCCAAGACTTCCTTTCTCCCTTTTTTTAAAGGAGAAACTTCTGATCAGATTTTGAAAGTTTTCTTGGCCTTCCAGTCATTTTCCATTCCATTTAGGTTTGAGAGAGCCAGGTTCTAACTATTACTCAAGTGTAAGGAGAGGTCACTAAATACTTGCCACTTTAGCCTGTAGAAGTCTTTTTTCTGTTTTTTAATAATGCTTACAAAGTATTTCCTGGTCATATTCTAATAAGAAGTCTGAAAAAAAATTATATGGTCACTATACCATTGCTAAGAACAACATCTAATGGTGTCCTAAGACTTTTGCACAGTACTTTATATGTATTATTATTAAAGACTACCTTTTCCCCTTTAAATATGATCTAATCCAAGGCTGTATGTACAGTACATAACCAGATCCTGTAATGATTGGGTTAAGTCAAGACAACACTGCTGTATAAAGTGGGCTCTAAATGAGCTCTAAAATACCTCTCCATCTGAAAAAGCAAAAGCATGTAATGTTACTTATATTGATTTTGTAAACGTAAAAAATACGGACTTACCACGAGTATCCAGATAACGACGATTGATGATAATGATGATTATATCATTCGTCTGTGCTAGGCCTAAGAAATCATCTCACTATAGTAGCAGCAGCTACAGATAAAATAATAAAAACGCCAATCTTTTCATCACTAAAATGAAATAAGAAGCCGCTTACAGACGCTCACCTCCACACATGTAAACACAACACTGACGTCTTCACTTCCAGGTCAAGTAGAAGCTGTCAATCAAAAACTCAGTAGCCAATGAGAACACACCACTGCTGGCCCCGCCCCCGCGAGAGATTTGTGCCAGAAAGACGAACGAAAACTCTGGGATCGTAAACGAAAACTTCAGAAGCATAAATGAAAACTCTGGAAATGCTTTTGTAAGTAAAGATCATTGAAAGAAAAAAAAAGAAACTGTTACCAAAACATTTAGTGTATTAAAAACAAAGTCAAACATTTTGCAAACATTTGATTTATTTTTTTAAGTTTCAAAGACATTTTATTCAGTTTCAATTTATATTTTAATTAGTTTTTTTTTTTTTTTTTTTTAAAGTTACGTTCATTATTTTTGGATCAAATATAATTCCATAGGAATTCGGCCTCATCTTTTGTAAACACTAAAGTTTGATTTGATTGGCCAAAAACTTTTACAATTTATTTTTTTCATTCTAATTTGTTACAGAGCAGTGAATTGATCATATTTAACTTATAGAAATAGAATAGCTGCAAGATTCCTTAATGCTTATTATCAAATTATTGAGACCCTAACCTATAATTAGGCTACATAAAACAATTATCAATTAATTATAAAATACTGCCCTTGCAACAACAACAATTTCTTCTTTCTTTTTTTTTTAATCAATAGTCCTATTTGATGTGACCATACTTTGTTTTTAGAACCACACCAATTTGACTACATAAAAGTAGACATGTCAAGCTTTCTATAGATATATTTCTCATGTCTGTGAGTCAAGCAAACTATACTGAGTCTCGGTTCATATAGCCAATAAGTCGCGCTCCAGTTCACGCGCCAGTGATCGCGCCCGCGCCTGCCAGGATTATATTGTCTACTTTTTTTGCTTCTTATTTATTAAATCTAGGCAATTGGTTGATGAAACATTGATTTAAATTAAGATACATTTTTTACAAAACGAAATTCACTTTAAGAAAGGCTTTCTACAAAACAAAACTTAATGAAGTGGTCAAAATCATGTCTGACCCACTCCATGTCTCCCGATATATTGGCATCTTATGATGCATCTTACTCATGCTGTTCACTTATCATTATCAAATAGATGAAATTAAAAAATTACATTATAGTAGGCCTATTTAAACATAAATATGAAACTAAATACGTTTTCTTTAATGGCTACCAACAGTAGCCTACAGTACAGATAAATTTCATGTCTTGAGTAAGAGCGGATCATAAGTCAAGAAGGATCAAGCATAATTTATTTTTAGACTTATTTGTTGGCCAGTTGTGGCCTGTGCAATTAATATTAAAAGTTCTAAACCATCTATTGTGTTTTATTGTTCCATAATGATACTATTTACAATAATATATTGAATTTGATAGTTGTCTCTCACGTTGCCCCATAGCAACATTAATATAGTGTAGATTAGGTACAATGTTTTATAAAAATATTTTATTCTATTTAGTGTCCATTTCATTCATTTAACATATTTAATATTAGGGCATCCAAGTTATTTGACATATTTGAAAAAAGAAAATTAAAAAGTAACCCAATAGTTACTTTCCCTGGTAATTGAGAATGAAGTAACTTAGTTACTAACTCAGCTACTATTTGTGAGAAGTAACTACTATAACTAATTATTATTTTTTAAAGTAACTGGTGGAAAAAGGTGTATAAAGTAAGGCTATACAATTTAGTTCCTGCAGGGACACGACCAGCAGAGTTTAGTTTAACAGCCCACACTAAAGGCTCTCCTGGAGCACATCACCTGATTGGTATTCTGTAATTTCCTGGGAAGTAGGATAAAGAGGTCTGATGGACTGGTATAGGCTATATTGTACAGTAGGCAATAAAGCTAACAGTTAACATGATTGTACGGATCAAATTAAGACTAGGATGTTTTTACAGTTACATGCTAGTAAAACACATACTTTCATGCCTGTAATGTCCATTTATACTCTTTACACATCAGCTTGGCACCTTACATGGTTAAAAACCAGTTAATTTCAAGACGCTGGCATCACGTCAGGTCGTCACGTGGGTCGACACGCTCAGTTAGACGCTCAAAGTACAAGATGTTCGGATAGACGTTCGATCGATCGGTCGGTCGTTCGGAAGCTTGATTTTGGCACGGACTCCGCACCATACTGTCTAACATGCGATGAATCCACGAATGTTCAATAACTTTCTCAACAGTTATTGTTGCGAACTTGAAATGTCACTAGCTGTTAAGCCCTAACATTAAGGCTCCGGTATACTTCAAACAAACTTCTTTTTCGTTCTTCGTTTCGGGGTAAAAACGAAGTTCGAAATACGTGACCAGCAATATACTGTAAACGAACATCTGACACCGCCCACACTGCTGAGAGCGACGTTTAGATGAATATGTAAATATGTGCCGTGCACTTTCTTCTCAGTAACAAAATAAACACAACAAAAATTAGAAAACAGTAAGCTTTTATTATAGAAAGCATAAGAAAAACGTATGATCGTAACAGCATGGGTATGTTTAGCACGAGCTCTGCAAATTAGCACTCCAGTCACGTCACGTCTTCATATAGCACTTTATTCAATGGATTGCTTAAAACCTCTTCCACTCTGCCGGCCCGTGGGCGGGCCCACACGTCATAATATTTTCACTTATTTTGTTTTAAGATTTCTGGAGATACTACCAACCCATATATGGTACACTAAAAAAAAAAAATCCCAGTAAAATTTACGGTAAAAAACTGGCAGCTGTGGTTGCCAGAACTTTACCGTAAAAAATACAGTAGCAACGTAAAAAAAAAAATCTGTTAAATTTACGGTAAAATAATGTATTTCATTAACTGATATAATGTTAATTTACCAACCTAATGAAGTACTAATATCTGTTTTGTAACTTTATAATACACTGACAGTCACCAAACACAGTGGTGATGAGAGTCACATGATGAATCAAAGTTCATCACAAGCAGCTTTTCCACAAGCTGAGAAGGACAATACTAATATATAGAAGGTGCACAGTGTCATTCACACACACGCACACACACTAAACACCATCATGGTAACATGCATGAAATTTTAAAAATGCAATAAACATTAATTTAACAACATTAGATGTAACATAAAACCCTAATGTACATAACTGATTAGAAAAAAAATAGAAAAACTATTTCAACGAAAATATATCAAATGTGAAGTGTCACACGGGGAATTGTGGGAATGTCAATTTACGGTTTTTCACTGTAAATTTTACAATGAATTGTTATTTTTCACTTCCAAAAACTGTGAATTTAACAGTATTTTACCGTAAAATTACATTAAATGTACCGTTAGATTTATTACAGTTATTCACCGTATATAGTACGGAAACTTTCTGTAAACCAATTGACAGTTTTTCACCGCAGCATTTTTACAGTCTTTTACTGTTAAAATCACGGTCATTTTAAGCTTAGAATCTAATCTTTACAAAGAATATAATGACTTCTGTGTTTATGTTACACAAATTAGTAAGATAAAGCTTAAATATACAATCATGACAAAAACGCCCCTCCCCTTGACTACGATGAAGAAATATAAAATATGAATATGAATATGAATTTTTCGCATATTTCATAAAACAGACATGTCATATATCAGAAGAAAGCTCTCATTCTCAGGAATTCGGCTATATAGTTTATTTTATTGTTTTAACAACATCATTTGAACGATCTTCAAAAGAATCGCATAATGAATATGGTAAATGACCGCAGTAAAGATAGTTTGCGGTTTGATATTCAGATTTCTTTTGGCTATAAATATGCAGTGCGCTGTCATAGACATGCAAATAATACAGAATATCGTTCTCCATGATTTGTGAATTAAGGTGTCCTTTGGGCCGAAATCAGGTTTTTTTTTCGTAGCGACTCTTAATTTTATAATGGCCATATCTCCAAATGTTGGACACTTAGAGGAATGAAACTGGTGTCATCTTCACCAGCTTGATCTGTGAATTTTTTCACAGCAAAGCTCTTGTCCGTAAACCCCTTGGTAAGTCCGCCAGTAAGGAATGTGAAATAAAGGCGTTCTTCATGTTTAACGTCTATTACCAATGAACACGCAGACTGCTGGAATAAAATAACATTAGGTCGAGCTCGATTTGTGAAAACTTTCACAATAGCATTTTATCTCGTGGTCGTGTTTCTCTTTGCTCTGCCCCCCGTTTTTTGTATAATATGATATAGATATATATATATATATATATATATATATATAAATAAAAAATATGAATATATATATATATATATATATATATATATATATATATATATATATATATATATATTATATAAATGACCTTGTACAGATAATGTACATCACTATTCTCATCTGTGAAAACTTTCACAGTTCAGTACGGGTCAGCTGACCCATCCAAGGGTCACTAGAATCACTTTTCTGATCTGTGAAAACTTTCAGTTCAGTACGGGTCAGCTGACCCTTCCCTGGGTCATGTACATCGCTATTCTGATCTGTGAAAACTTTCAGTTCAGTACGGGTCAGCTGACCCATCCCAGGGTCACTAGCATCACTTTTCATTATTCTGATCAGTTTTCACAGATCAGAATAATGATGTACATGACCCTGGGATGGGTCAGCTGACCCGTACTGAACTGTGAAAGTTTTCACAGATCAGAAAAGCGATGCTAGTGACCCAGGGATGGGTCAGCTGACCCGTACTGAACTGTGAAAGTTGGAACCGTGGAAAGCTGACCCGTACTGAACTGTGAAAGTTTTCACAGGTCAGAATAGTGATGTACATGACCCAGGGAAGGGTCAGCTGACCCGTACTGAACTGTGAAAGTTTTCACAGATCAGAATAGCGATGTTAGTGACCCAGGGAAGGGTCAGCTGACCCGTACTGAACTGTGAAAATTTTCACAGATCAGAAAAGTGATGCTAGTGACCCTGGCATGGGTCAGCTGACCCGTACTGAACTGTGGAAATTTTCACAGATCAGAAAAGTGATGCTAGTGACCCTGGCATGGGTCAGCTGACCCATACTGAACTGTGAAAGTTTTCACAGATCAGAATAGCAATGTTAGTGACCCAGGGAAGGATCAGCTGACCCATACTGAACTGTGAAAGTTCACAGATCAGAAAAGTTATGTACATGACCCAGGGAAGGGTCAGCTGACCAAAACTCAACTGTGAAAGTTTTCACAGATCAGAATAGCGATGTTAGTGACCCAGGGAAGGGTCAGCTGACCCGTACTGAACTGTGAAAGTTGGAACCGTGGAAAGCTGACCCGTACTGAACTGTGAACAGGTCAGAATAGTGATGTACATGACCCAGGGAAGGGTCAGCTGACCCGTACTGAACTGTGAAAGTTTTCACAGGTCAGAATAGTGATGTACATGACCCAGGGAAGGGTCAGCTGACCCGTACTGAACTGTGAAAGTTTTCACAGATCAGAAAAGTGATTCTAGTGACCCTGGGATGGGTCAGCTGACCCGTACTGAACTGTGAAAGTTTTCACAGATCAGAAAAGTAATGCTAGTGACCCAGGGAAGGGTCAGCTGACCCGTACTGAACTGTGAAAGTTTTCACAGATCAGAATAGTGATGTACATGACCCTGGGATGGGTCAACTGACCCGTACTGAACTGTGAAAGTTTTCACAGATCAAAATAGCGATGTTAGTGACCCAGGGAGGAGTCAGCTGACCCGTACTGAACTGTGAAAGTTTTCACAGATCAGAATAGCGATGTTAGTGACCCAGGGAAGGGTCAGCTGACCAGTACTGAACTGTGAAAGTTTTCACAGATCAGAATAGCGATGCTAGTGACCCAGGGAAGGGTCAGCTGACCAATACTGAACTGTGAAAGTTTTCACAGATCAGAATAGTGATGCTAGTGACCCAGGGAAGGGTCAGCTGACCAGTACTGAACTGTGAAAGTTTTCACAGATCAGAATAGTGATGCTAGTGACCCAGGGAAGGGTCAGCTGACCAATACTGAACTGTGAAAGTTTTCACAGATCAGAATAGTGATGTTAGTGACCCAGGGAAGGGTCAGCTGACCCGTACTTAACTGTGAAAGTTTTCACAGATGAGAATAGTGATGTACATTATCTGTACAAGGTCATTTATATATAATAATATATATATATATATATATATATATATATATATATATATAATCATATTATACAAAAAACGGGGGGGCAGAGCAAAGAGAAACACGACCACGAGATAAAATGCTATTGTGAAAGTTTTCACAAATCGAGCTCGACCTAAAACAATGTTATTTTATTCCAGCAGTCTGCGTGTTCATTGGTAATAGACGTTAAACATGAAGAACGCCTTTCTTTCACATTCCTTACCGGCGGACTTACCAAGGGGTTTACGGACAAGAGCTTTGCTGTGAAAAAATTCACAGATCAAGCTGGTGAAGATGACACCAGTTTCATTCCTCTAAGTGTCCAACATGTGAAGATATAGCCATTATAAAATTAAGAGTCGCTACGAAAAAAACCCTGATTTCGGCACAAAGGACAGCGTCACCTTAATTCACAAATCATGGAGAACGATATTCGGTATTATTTGCATGTCTATGACAGCGCACTGCGTATTTATAGCCAAAAGAAATATGAATATCAAACCGCAAACTATCTTTACTGCGGTTCATAAATGTGGAAAAAACAAACACAAACGTCACATTTCTACCCCGTTCAATGCTTCTCTAAGATAAAATCAGCCACAAACTCTATATAATCTTTTACCTTAAGATGTTTTCTTTCAAATGAGCCTACTTTCACTTTTCTGTGAGTTTATATTGGTAAATAATCCACTGCTATGTCGCGGTTGTCCGAAACACAAAATGGAGACGAATGAAGAAACACACGATCTCCACACCATCATCCAAACAGTCTGGCTTCCTTCAGTGATGACGATGATATACATATCAGGCATGTGTATAAAGCTAAGGATCCTATTTGTCCAGGGACATGTCAATCAAGCTTTTAGTCCACTCAGGTGGCAAGATATTTGACAAATCATTGAGGCAGACAGGCGGGATCACACCGCAGCTTTACACACACACACACACGCGCGCTTCAGTTCCACGTGGTGGGCGTGTGATGGCGTTGCGAGTGATGAGAGGAGCTGTTTGATGGAAGATTTGCATGTGTATTCATAGTTTGTGTATTGTTTTGACTTCTAAAATGACATATGGAGAGGGAAAAGCACCAATGGCACCGATAGAAACATTTTTGAAGTACTTGAAAGTGATGAGGCATGGACCAGTGCAGGGACGTGCACAGACATTTTGGGGGGCAGGGGCTCAAGTGGAAAAAAGGGCACTTCTCAAAATTATTTATTTAAAAAATAATGAACCCTTAAATATATTAAGACAACTTTGACTTCCACTCACGCAATTGTTTTATACTCCACAGATTTCTACAAAATAATTAGTTCACACAGAGACTATGGTCTTCTTTAGTATTGACTAGGTTTATCACAAGAGAAGTCAACAGCAACTATTTTCAAGTAGCTATATATTTATATATATTTTGAATAAATGACTGCACCAAGGAGAGGGACATAGTTTCACTAATAATTTGTTTATTTTGCACAAATCAATAAATCGTTTTAAATTTTTTGGTGTTATTGGAATACTTCTTTCATGAAGTGTACAATTTTAAGATTGTGGTCCATTTTTGCTGCCATGTTTTTTACTCTAATGGAAAGAAAACTTAACCCTACACATTTAGATGGAGTTTGTTTTAAGCCTACTACCCTCTGTCTGTTTGCATCTGTAGATTTCTTCTAAATTAACCAAAACAAGCTAATCTACATATTTAAACACATTTTTTTTCCCCCTGAACTGTTATTAATACATATAACAAATGCCTGCAGAGGGCGCCAAAAGCCTGCTGATTTTTGTTGTTAGACAGCACAGCACGATCAAATCCACGATCAAAGCCAACCACCATAATTACAAATATATTATTAGTTAAATAATAATATTCGGCCACTTCTTTGTGATAGAAATGCTACAGCCACTGTAATTTCTTCAACAAGAATATGTGGACATCAAACATGCAAAGACAGAGCGAGGGTTTAAACTTTTATTGATGTATTATCCTGTGTAAGCGTAGATTTAAGAATAGCATTATGTAGCTAATGCTGTATTATGATTTTTAAATGGTTTTAATAAACCATGCATCCTTAGAAAACTGTCTAATGTGGTTCATGGATGTGTGTCTATGGAATGCTTCTCTTCTGGTATTGACAGCCCACCCGATATCTTTACCATGGTTCAAAACGCAATGCATAGCACAATAAAATCATTGAAATTATAATATGACATCAATTTCATTAGTATCAAATCAGGCAGAAGTGTTGATGGTGGACAAACTATTAATGCAGCGTTAAATGTATAAATAACCCTTAAATAGCCCAAACTTTCAGGTTTGTGAACATAGGCTAGCCTACCTGAAAGAGATGCACGGGATGGATCCATCTAGGGCTTCTTTCTTTTTCGCTTCTCATCGCCAGACAGCAGTTGCATTTTCGCGGGAATAGTTGTCACAAGTTTTCAGCCAGCAGCAAACTCGAGGTGAACCCTGAACTCGACAAAGCCGACCTGATATAGTATTATTTTTAGTTTTTTTATTCAGTAAATATATTTGTAAAGTTTGGAATCGGTTGGTTCAGGAATGTGCTACCAGGATGGTGTGTCCATCAAACACAGTGGATCTAGTACTCAGTCCATGATCTTTATTTGACATTTGGAGGCATAGGAATTGAGCCATGGCAACATAAGTTTCAGACAGAGTTGTATGGTGTCTAAAAACCAAAACAATAAAGAACAAACAAGTCTTAGATACAATTAACAATATAACTCAAACAAATCATATAATCCAATTAGCACAACAAAACAGTTTAACAATCAAATGAGCACTAATGCATATGAATTAAATCACATAGAACTCAAACATACATAGCTTCAAGAAATAACATTAAATACCAAAAGAAATAAACTTACATATTCAGAAACGCATCAACTCTGTACTAGAGGCTCTCTTTGAGGAGAAGGACAAGGAATGTCAGGTTCAGCTGCATGCTTCACACACACCAAACAACAGCAGCTAAATAATGATTCAGTGCACCTGAGGAGACTTAGCTCCACCCCTGGCTGACATTGTCATGTGACCACCTGGGAATTCTCAACAGCCGCCCCCAAATATGGCAACATATTTGCATTTAGAGAATTCTGTACAATTATTTGAGTCATCAAAAAAACTTGTTAAGTACCACCATACAGCTGACAGGGCATACATAAGTCTTCCCATCAATAAGAACTTCCGCAGCCCTTATCCTGCCATCAAAACTTGGCAAGATCTTTGTGACAGTTCCTATAGGCCAGAGTCCCCGTGGAAGCTGAGGATCCACTACCATAACTACAGCATCACTTGAAATTGAATTCCCATCCAGTCTCCACTTCGGACGACATTACTTGAGGCAGGGAAACATCTCGCCACCCCATCAACAACCAGGAGGCCAGAGGTGAACAGGCAGCAGGCTCTGGAACTGGCTCATGAGCTGGAACTGATGCTGCAATTTCTGTACTCTGGCATGGTGGCCATCTCGGCTGAAGTTTCTCTTTCATGGTAACAGCCTGATGAATCTCTCTCATGGGAATGGACTTAAGAAATTCTTTCTCAGGAAAATCTTCGTTATCCACAAGGAGATGGAGTAGCAGCTCTGCTTGATTATGACCGAGTCTGTTCTCTGGAGTTAAATCAGGGGGAAAATTCTCAACAGAAACTTGTGTCTGGCCACAAAACAATGGTTTTCTCAATTCCATTGACACATTATCAAGTGCAATGCTTGGATACTTGGGCCATTGATGAGGTACATACCAAAATTCATCAATGAGTGTTATTTCTCCCTGGGTCAATTTCTTCGCATATCCATATTCCACAAACTTTTGCATTTCCTGCTCATATATTGATACACACTTTGGATTCTTTTCAAGCTGGCATTTTGTGTGATACAATACTGGCATTACAGATTGCTGAGAAGTATTCAATTTAGGTACATATTTGGCTTGAAGCAAGGGATTGATTTGTAGGCATTCTGTTCTCTGCTCCAGGCACTCAGCAGCCTCTTGGTCTTGCTTTGACTGAAAAACAGCATTAAATGTCTGGGAATAGGGAAAGACATCAACCTGCCACAATCTCTCTGTATCCCTCTGTAACTGATCTTTTGTGGAAACAGCTAAGAAGTGGCACTGAGAAGTAGAATTATTGTCAGTTATCAAGGACATAGGACCCTGCAGTGCCCATCCAAGGTGAGTATGCAGTGCGGCTGGACTTCCAGGAGGACCGAATACTACTCGTTCAGTAGAGCATAGCAAGTGGGGATGATCCGCTCCTATTAACAACAGAGGCTTCACTTGATGGAATTCTTCAAGAGGAATACCTCGAAGATGCTGGTAACATTGTTGGAGATTACGAACAGGGTAGGTCTGTTCAGGTAGATCCAACATCTTGGATGTAAATGCTGCTCTGATCTGATATTTCTTTTGCCTGAAAGACACTGGAGAGATCGAAAATGTAACGTTATTACCTTCAATCTCCTCAGAACTCTGTCGAATTGTTCGTAACCTCAGGGACTCAGCCGCCCCATTCAAACCCAGCATTTCTGCCGCAGGGGAAAGGAGCATAGTTCTTTCTGAACCATCATCAAGAATGGCGTAGGTCTCCACAGTCCTTCCTTGATAATTCAGAATAACTCTCACCACCTTCAAAAGCACAGAATTAAGACTACTTGGTCTACTCAAGTAGAAAATCCCAGCATCAGATTTACGAACATTGACTTCGTGCAGGATTCCTAGATGGCAGCCTTTACAGGATGGACAAGGCCTCTTCAAGTCACACTTAGATGAACGATGTGTCCGACCACATCTCCAACAACGATGATTATCCAGGATCCATTTTCTCTTAGCATTTACATCAAACTGTTGGAATTCTGGACACTGGCTCAGGTGATGAGCTTGATTTCCACAGAAGGCACAGAATGGTTTAGTTTCTACTCGTGGTTTGCTATACGAACTATTAGATGGAAACATTCTTCCTTGTTGGTTACAACTCTCATCTTGATTTACACACTGCAGGAAGGTGGCCGTAGGCAACAGAGGTTTGTGAGGTCTCTCTTTTACTTGAATCTTGGGTGCCCCTTTTGACTGATCAAATACTTGAACTACTAAACTTTGACATTCTGCTTCCTCTTCAAGCCATTTAGCAAAATCCACAAGATTATAAGGCACATCTGGATTGACATTTCGAGCATGTCTAGCAAAACTGGAAACATGATGTGCTGGAAGTTTACTTAAAAGCTGGTGAACATGAGAAGCACATGCCAGTTCCTTTGCCCCTTCATCCTGACCCCATGACTGAAGCATGCCTACAAAAGTCTGGACTCGTAATGCAATCTGACTGAATCCATTGGAATCCCCGGAACGAATCGATGGAAGGCTCTGAATGGAAGCAATCTCCCGCAACACTAAATGATGAGGCTGACCATATTTCCTTTGGAGGGCTTTTAGTGCTGTAGTATAAGGCTGGGGATCATGAGCATATGCCAAAGCTAAGTTCCGAGCAGCATCTAGCTTTAAATGATCCAAAAGTATATGATATTTATACTGCTCAGTTTCCTCTGGAGACAGCAGATTCTTCAGCGCCATGTTTAGCATTGCAAATTCTTGAGGATCATTATTTTTAAAGCATGGAAATGAAGGTCTCTCAACTGGACCCAACCTTAAAGTCCCAGTTGGTAGAGAGGGCTGAACATAATCTGCTGCTGCTACTGGTTGACTCATAGTTAAATCTCTAGTAGGGATCATTGATGGACGGCCAAATGATGTCTGAGGTACAGACACAGGAACATTACTAATAGCGGTCACATCTGAGGGTCTAGTAAGAGGCCCTACTGGTCTCATCGAAACTGGAGGGATCGAAGGAACTTGACTAGTTGAGGATGTTACTGCCATTGGAAAGAGAGGACTTGGATGGACAAATGGACCATAAGGTGGATATAATGCAGGAGTAGGAAAGGGCGCTGGATAATTTGGAAACATCCATGGGAAGAAGGCATTACCCGGCATCTGACTGGAAACAGGCCCAATACTTTGTGTTACATGCTGATCATTGGATGGATAGACTGGATATAATGGGTGTTGTACTAATGATGAAAACCGAGGAGGAACATTGCCAAACTGAGTTGGATTCATACTCATTACAGGAGGATTTTCTGAAGACTGAGACTGTAAATGAATATGCCGTGTAGCAACAGGTTCAGTTGACATGTGTGAATCAGGAAGCTGTAGAGAACATGGTTCTAATGACCCTCTCCTTTCTTGTGGCAATGGTGTAGGCAGCATAGATTGTGGTGGAGGAGGAAGAGTACTTTGTCTGCTGAGTTTAGGAGGAGATGTAGGTGGATCAGTGTCTCGTTTTGCCTCATGCTGTCTTAGGCATTCACCCAATTCAAGGACGAGAGAAGTTCTGGTATTGCCATCCTCTTGATTATGTTTAACAACAGGAGATGATTGATTAGAATTCTGGTCAGAACTGATTGAAAAAGAAGAACTTCTACTTCTTATATGCATTTCTCTCATTGTCTGACTCAGTTCTGACAACATTCCTTTTATTTGCTGTACATCTGCAGCAAGACTTCTCACCTCAGCTTGAGTCTCAGATATGGCAGCACCTTGTGATAATTCCAGAGGCACAGAATGCTCAGAAGTGATTTGTTCTGGTGTACAAACTGGGATACTTGGCTGAGTCAATAAATAATCCTGATGCCATCTAGGAGGTTTTGATACACGTTTAGGTCTCCTAGAATCATCATCCTTCTCCATCCTAGCAGCCTCTCCGGCTCGAAGGACCATGTAAAGTTTGGAATCGGTTGGTTCAGGAATGTGCTACCAGGATGGTGTGTCCATTAAAACACAGTGGATCTAGTACTCAGTCCATGATCTTTATTTGACATTTGGAGGCATAGGAATTGAGCCATGGCAACATAAGTTTCAGACAGAGTTGTATGGTGTCTAAAAACCAAAACAATAAAGAACAAACAAGTCTTAGATACAATTAACAATATAACTCAAACAAATCATATAATCCAATTATCACAACAAAACAGTTTAACAATCAAATGAGCACTAATGCATATGAATTAAATCACATAGAACTCAAAAATACATAGCTTCAAGAAATAACATTAAATACCAAAAGAAATAAACTTACATATTCAGAAACGCATCAACTCTGTACTAGAGGCTCTCTTTGAGGAGAAGGACAAGGAATGTAAGGTTCAGCTGCATGCTTCACACACACCAAACAACAGCAGCTAAATAATGATTCAGTGCACCTGAGGAGACTTAGCTCCACCCCTGGCTGACATTGTCATGTGACCACCTGGGAATTCTCAACAATATTTGTTTGACATGGAAGCTGTGCGCAAACAGGAACATATATTAATTTATTAAAAAAAAAAAAAAAGCACCCCCCCCCAAAAAAAGGGCACTTTCTCTTGAGGAAGAAAAAGGGCAGGGGCTCAAGCCCCTTTTTTGTCTATAGGCTTGTTCGAGATGCATCGGCGCTGCGCAGACCGATCGGTGTATGACATCAAAGTACCGCGAGAGTGATTCAAAAGCATAAGGGGTCTCAAATCCCTCTCGCGGTACTTTGATGTCATTCGCCGATCGGTCTGCGCAGCGCCGATGCATCTTGAACAAGCCTTATGTGTGCACGTGCCTGGACCAGTGACGCCGTGTTATGATTCGGCGCAAAATGACAGCTCGCTTTTCTCGAGGGAGACAAGAGGACCCTGCGTTTGACTGGTAAGCTCATATATTCCTGCATTTACAATGCTAATGCTTATTTAATGATTAAATTATTATTTTGGGAAAGCACAGCAACTAAGCCAATAAACTGTTACATTTGACAAAACATTTGACGAAACTGCGTATAAGTATGCATACTCAGACATATTAGTATATAAGTATACAGACTTCAATAAAATCGTCATTTGAGTAAATCTACATTTTGAAATCGTGAAATGATTATTATTAAATTGTAAACAACTAACTAACAACTTTTATTTTTTGTTTCAGATGCTGCATGAGATCCTGGACCACCGGCACAGATGGTCCTCAGCTTCACATCTTCAAGACAGGCCAGAGGAAGGTGATGCTCTCAACACAAGGGACAAAATATTATAGTGATGCACAGACTGATATAAATGTGGAGTATGTAGATCATGTTTTACATTGTTAAAGACCACATACATTTTATTTTATATGTTATATTGTCTTGTGTCACCTGAAAGGAGAATAAAAAGTGTAAAACGCTAAACAAAATCTCATTCTTTTATGCCTTTTAGCATAGTACTTGTTTTGCATCTCAGAGACAAAGATGAAAATGAAGAAAATTAATAAATAATAAAATAAAGTGCTATACCATATAATAAAAATAGGATTTTGGGGGTAATGCAGTCTGTAAAACCTGTTTTTGCAAAGGACAATCCAAAGAACACTTGCATACGCTAAAATATCATTTTGCCTCCCTTCAGTTACATTTCAATAACTTCTGTTTAGAAGATGATAGATTCAAAATATTTTTTTTCTAGTACAAGTGGAATCAAAGAAAACAGTGGAATCAAAGAAAACGATCAGCAGGTTCCTAGAACAAACAGAACCTGATTTACAGATTTTCAAAAACAGGATTTTGAAAAAAAAAAAAAAAAAAAAAAAAAAAAAAAAAAAATCGCCTATTTTTTAAGTGCTTATTACAGTATTTTAAATGCATACAATGTAATTTCTGAAGTATTACAGTCTGATTTTGTTATTTTGAGGGGTTTTCTTTACAATGACACCAATATTTTACATTTCTCTCACTGTATGTGTGAAGGGTGAACAGCTTTACAGTATCAAACATGAAAAACAGTGTTAGTGCCTCATTTTTTTTACAAGCACAACTTCATTTTGTACTATAAAGCAGCTATCTAGTCTGTTCATGTTTTCACCCGCGGAGATCTTACCTCAACAAACTCTACAGATCAAATGAGTCAGAGACGCGGTCCACGCGAGTGAAGGCGGAGCCTCAGTGCACGCCTCCTGTTACGTTATCGTCACTGACCAATGGTAGTACGAAGGTGTTTTGGTGCTGGAACGAACTTTTCCTGAAAGTTCGCTTTGGCAAGCCGTTTCGAACTTCCAAAAAGAACACAAAACGAACTTCGTTTTGGCCTGATTTTGTTCGAAATGACGTCACATAAGTTCTTTCTTCGATTTCGTATGAAGTACCGGGGCCTTTAGTCACGATTACACACGTCTTGACTCAGTGCGTTGACTCGAAAAAAATAAATGAAATAATGAAACTTTAAATAAAGAACAGAAACAAAATGAGCACCGTTACTCTACACTTTGGGCCTTACATTTCAAAGAAATATACAAAGTCTCCAAAATGACGCACTTTTAACACACGCAGCGAACTTTCTATCAGCCTTCTCTTGCCATGTGCGATGCCCCTCTCTTCCTTCTTCCGCACGTAACTCACGTCATGATGTAACATTAAAGTTCAACAGTCATTGGCCAGCAACAAAACACTTGCATTAAACATACTTTCTTACTGGACATAAACAAAAAGACAATTACATGTTATTTTGAAATAAAGACAAAATACATTTTAATTCATGTTATTTCTCAACATGAATCATATTCACAGAGACATTTTAGGGGTCCCTACAAAATTATTATTATTATTATTATTACTGTTTTGCTGTATGGACCAAATAAATGCAGCCTTGGTGAGCAGAAGAGACTTCCTTTAAAAACATTAAAAAATCTTGCTGATCTAAAACTTTTGAAAGATTAAAGTACAATAGTTTTAATGGAACGTCGTAATATTATGAATGATCACTGGATGGCACTCTTCAAGCGCGCACACAATCTGATGAATTGAGTGTCCGCTCAGATGTTCACCACACGCGCACAGCTGTGACGTTTGTCTGTTTAGCAAAACTGCTCTTGCAACATTGCTGGTTCCGCTGAGAGGACTTAAAAACATCGTGATCTGGGATATACTGATGCATTTTTCATCAAGATATACAGCGACCTTATGATAAATCATATTGTAATGTTTCTTCCGTTTCGATATGCTGCTTTTTGTGTAAACATTACATTTTAGTGAGAATGAAGCTGAAGAGGAGCATATTGCTTCTGGCACGCTAGGTGCTATTTTTCTTTCGCCAACAGATTTAACGCGTATCGTGTGCTATTGCAGTAAAACTCGGATTCGTGTAATGATCTCGATGTTCGGATCGAGTGGTAGATTAGCTGTGTCTCTGATTTTTGCTTTTGTCAGCGTGTTTATATTGTGTGAATATGTGATATATTATCCTGTCATTATGCGTTGCTCATGGCCGCATATTGAAACTGAAGATTCACATTCACCTTTGCGGGCGTTATTTCTATCTGATACTCACTTATTAGGGGCCATCAGAGGACACTGGCTCGACAAACTCAGAAGGTAACGTTATTTACCTGGTGTCTCAGAATCCATCCGATATCTGTTGTAGGTCTTCTTGTTTAGAGCAGTACTGTTATAACTTAAAGGTTTAGTACACGTCAGCTAATTATAAAAGGATCTAATAAACGGGTTCAAAATTTATCTGAAAATTTTGATTAATGAAGACATGGAAGTAAAAAGTATCTGTGAACATTATTAGCAATTAAGCTATCTTTTTCATTATCTTATCTTTTTTTTGTTTACATTGGGCAAAGTCATTTTAAAATAGTTTATTTTTATTTTTTATTGAAGGTCGTTAGCTCTGCACGTTTTTATTATGAGTATTGTGACATTTTCACAGAGAATGGCAGATGGAAAGAGCGTTCCAGACGTCTTTGTGGCTTCTAAATCCAGAAGTTGTCTTCATTCTAGGAGACGTATTTGATGAGGGCAAGTGGAGCTCCAGTCAGGTACAGTTGATTGCACAACATAAAAACACAAAGCAGGATACTGTTTGTCTTTGCTGGTTGCAAAATATGACAATAAGTTGTGGTGGCTGAGTCTAAAATAATAGCATGCATACTACATTAGGCCTCTGCATTAGTGTTTGTTTGTTTGATATTTCTAATTTCTAATGAAATATAAAAAGTATTCTTACAGATTTCTATACAAATTTTTGCATTTTGTAATGTTTTGGATTATCTTGTTGCCTTTGTTTTTGCAATCTGTAGTTTGTTTATGAACTGTGCTCACAGATTGTTCTCTGAAGAAACACAAACATAAATAGGGTAAACGTACCTATTAAGCTAACCAAAATCTACATTGAGACATTTTTAGTGCACAGGATATTGGTTTCAGTACAAGAAGTTATGTTAATATAAAATATTAATCTCTCACACAATAATATTTAAATTTATTTTAAATGACAAAAGCATTTCAATTAAGATGTACATCATTAAATGCAAAAAACATTTTTGTACCCTTTAAGCACACCCCTGTTGCCATTAAGCTCACATGTTTTATTAAAAATTCTTGTTTATTTTAAACAACCTTTTTAAAGAATTGAAATTTTTTTTATTTGAAGGTACAGAGTCAATCATTAAAAAAACAACAACACTAAAATCAAACAACAAGGCATTCAGTTTGATCAGTTATATATTCTAATTTGTGACCAGCGTTTTGTTTTGTTCTATCCAATGCACTTCCCTGTTTGTCATTACGTCATGTGTCAAGTTAGAGTTCACTCTTTTGCCATAAATCGATGTGTACTGCCGTCTGTCGGAAGCTAGGTATTTTAGTTTTTAAAGTTTTAAATATGGATATTTTTCTTAGACAATTGCATTGCTTTACTTCAGAAGGCCTTTATTAACCCCCGGAGCCATGTGGATATCTTTTATGATGGATGGTTGTACTTTTTTGGGCTTCAAAATCTCATCCTCTATTTACTGTCATTATAAAGCTTGGAAGAACCAGGACATTATTTAATATAGGCTAGCTCTGATCGTATTCGTCTAAAAAGAAGAAAGTCATATACACCTAGGATAGCTTGATGGTGAGTAAATCATGGGGTAATTTTTTATTGTTGTTGAACTAACCCTTTAAGGCTGTGAAAATAAGTTATTAATAATTTTATAAAGATTAACTTAAAGTGACAACCATCAATTCATATTTCAAGTCTGTTTATGAAATATTTACATAGACGTTTAATGTGGATGAGCTTAAAGGGAGCACACTGAGCTTAAATTGGAGCAGCAACAATTTTTATTTAATAAATATTACATAAAATTTGAAGGACAAAATTTTGCAAAATAAATAATCTAGCTCATGTATTAAGTTTATACATATTTTAATATGAACAACTATTAATGACAATATCTATGAAATTATACTTTTTCTTATTGATGTCACACTGAAGCTGTGTGATTTTACACAATGATTTTTGCAATGATGTAATGAAACAGTGACAATTTAAGGTTGAAGGGAACATTTTAAATAAAAGTTAATTTATAAGCAACCTACTTCAGTGTGATATGTTATAATATTATCATGCTTAACACTGAGAATGTGAATAATTGTAATGGGATGATCAGGTTCAGATATCTAAATCAGAGAATATCATCAGGCAGTTGGCGGGTGGATAATTTATTTTTAACTGTGGATCCAGGTACAAGTCAATGCACAAACTTTTTCTTTGTTCAATTTGCACACTGAACATGGGTTGGAGCTCTTTATTTTGAACTCTCAAAGTTCACCAGATTAATGAATTTATCTTTAAAATGTACAAAATTTTCTTCCGGGGGAGGATGCGTCCGGACCCCCCTAGAGGGTGTGTGTCCCCCCACTTTTCAAACCAAAGTTACACCCTTGAGTATCATAGTAGTGCACCCTTTAAGCTCACCTAACAAATTATTGTTAGGTGAGCTTGAAGTCTTTAAAAATGGCAGCATTGTAAAACCACATACCATTAATAAACTATAAATTTATAATATTATTGATTTTAAAGTACAAGCCAGTAGTGCCTGTAAAGTAATATCTTATATATTGTTGTGTAGCAAACAATCTTATACAGCTAGTAAGCTAAGTATGTTCCCATTCAGTCAGTCACGTTCAACGTTACGTTGATACTTACGTAACGGGGTCTTTTTTAAAATGCCTTTTTGCCCGTGTGTTTCTAGATGTGGTCGTTTCCTGACCTCATCTGATTGCCATGATTGCTGTCTCACATGCCTGGGCAAACAGCATGCTGAGTCGGTGCTCGTGGATGGTACATGCCCTCACTGCGAGGGCGCAGTGGCGCGTGCCCTAGGCCAGATGATGTCCACCCTGGTGGTCCAGGAGTGCCATCTCTAGTTGGACCTGATCGAAATGAAGGACACCGACAAAATTCGCTTTCTCGACGCCCTCATTTCCCAGGTCGGGTTCTTCGGAGACCTGAGACGGGTGGCCCAGAGATGGAGGGAACTGCTCTGCTTCAGGAGACAGTGAAGGTACTGCTCCTTCCCCCGGGAGAGGGCCGGGTGGAAAATCCTTTATTGTGTTTTATTTCTGTTTCCACCTTTTCAACAAAAGAGCAGTTTCTAAAATCTCTGGGCCATACAGGGTCTGTGCTGACAGTATGCGACGCACCGCTTCCTCACTCTCAGACACAACCTCATTAGCCACAGGCAGGGCATTGGCGCATTGGGGACGCACATCCTCCCCACGCCACTCTGCCCCGTCTCTCATGGGACACTCGGAGCCATGTGAGTGCACCCCACTCGCAGCCTCTATTTCAGGATGCTCTGCCTCCCGGGTTGGGCCATCCTGTTGGCTCATTCGAACAGTCAGACTCAGCTATGTGAACCAGTTCGCCAGGCATCCCCCCAGGTTCAGCGGTGTCCTATACACCTCGGTGGCAGGCACGGATGCCCCTGTCCTGCGGGCAGAAATTGCTATGTCTCGTTCCTCCCTCGACACAGACAGTTTCTACGTTTTGCGTTCGAGGGTCGGGCATACCAATACAAGGTTCTACCCTTCGGGCTGTCCCTGTCTCCCCGTGTCTTTGCCAAAGTCACGGAAGGAGCCCTTGCCCCACTCAGGGAGGTGGACATTCGCATTCTCAACTATCTCGACGACTGGCTCATTCTGGCCCAGTCCGAAGATCAGTTGTGTGAACACAGGGACCTGGTGCTCTCGCATCTCAGCCGGTTGGGGCTTTGGGTCAACTGGGAAAAGAGCAAGCTCTCCCCTGTGCAGAGTATCTCTTTCCTCGGTGTGGAGCTGGACTCAGTCAACATGACGGCACATCTCACCAGCGCAATGCAGTGGGCATACTGCGTTGGGCTCCTGGACAGGACCCCAACGACAGTGGCATATTAACTGCCTCGAGTTGCTAGCAGTACTCCTTGCCCTGCGCCGGTTTCGACCGTTGTTGCACGACAAGCATGTACTGGTCTGGACGGACAACACATTGACCGTAGCATACATCAGTCACCAGGGTGGTCTATGCTTCTGTCGCATGTCGAGGGTGCTGCTCTTCTCTCTAGTAATATGGCACATAGTCTTAGAGCTGAATCATGACAAACTGGGGCCCAGGTCAGGAAGCAGCAGACAGACTGGCTAAACCGACCATCTGCTAGCTGTCTCATGTCACAGAAGTCAGATAAATCCCAACACATAGAAACTCTCTCACCTAGATATTCTCTCATAGAGATTGTGTCTGTACTCTGAATTAGTAAATACAAAAACCTTCCAAACCCATTTAAGGGTAAAAATGTAATTGATGTTCAACAAATAAAAAACAGAGATAATACTGATAAACAAAAGATAAAGCTTGGGTTGCTGAATATTAGATCCCTTTCTTCAAAAGCACTTATTGTAAATGATTTTATCAAAGACAATAATCTAGATTTGCTGTGTTTGACAGAAACCTGGCTAATACCAGACGATTACATTACTTTAAATGAGTCTAGCCCTCAAGGTTACGATTATTGACACAATCCTCGTCGGAAAGGCAAAGGGGGAGGTGTTGCTCTAAATTATAGTAATATCTTCAATATTACTCAAAAGTCTTTCAAACATAATTCTTTCGAAGTGATGGTGCTTTATGTAATGTTATGTAAGTTGACATTTGTGCTGGCTACTGTATACAGGCCACCAGGGCACCATACAGACTTCACCAAAGAATTTGCTGATTTTCTATTGGAGTTAGTACTAGCTGTGGATAAAGTCATTGTTGGTGATTTTAATATACATGTAGATAATGAAAAAGATGCATTTGGTTGGCATTTACAGACATTCTAAACTCTATTGGAGTTAGACAACATGTGCCAGGACCCACTCATTGTCGTAAACATACTTTAGATCTAATATTGTCACATGGAACTCGAAATTCTGCAGCAGAGCGATGACATCTCAGATCATTATTTAGTCTTGTGTATACTACATTTAGCCATGGCTGCAAAACTGCCACCCTGCCATAAATATGGTAGAACCATCACTTCTACCACTAAAGATTGCTTTATAAATAAACTTCATGATACCAGACAGCTTAGAAGACCTAGATGTTGCAACAGAAAGTATTGACTCTCTCTTTTTCAGCACATTAGACTCAGTTGCTCCTCTGCGCTTAAAGAAGATTAAGGAAACTAATACAACGCCATGGTACAATGAGCACACTCAGGCCCTTAAGAGAGATGCCAGAAAAATGGAGTGCAGCTGGAAGAAAACAAAACTAGAAGTTTTTTGCATTTTGTGGAGAGAGAGAATGATTGAGTACAGAAAGGACTTAAAAATGCTAGATCTACTTATTTTTCATATCTCTTATTTATTTGATATTTATTTGATACAGTGGTTAAATTAACAAGAAATAGAGCTTCAACTTCTCATGTTCCCAAACAGCACAGCAGTAATGACTTTATGAACTTCTTTACTTGCAAGATTGACAGTATTAGAGAGAAAATTATAACCATGCAACCATCTACTACAGTATCGCATCAGACAGTGCACTGTAGTGTCCCTGAGGAAAAAAAATTCCATTCATTCATTGCTATAAGGAGAGGAAGAATTCTCTAAACTTGTTAAATCATCAAAATCAACATGTATGTTAGAGACCGCCAAATAATTTCATTGCGTTTTTGTCAGGAGCAGTTGTGTTGCATTGAGAGTTGAAGCACGCAGAGACCATCGGCAGAGGAATGTTACGGATGATTATATTTCATCCGCAAACATGGAAACACAAGCAGTTCTGCACATTCACGTTATGAACAGAACTGTGTTTTAGTCAAGTCAAGTCACCTTTATTTATATAGCGCTTTTTACAATGCAGATTGTATCAAAGCAGCTTTACATTGATAACTGGTACATAATTTTTGCTGCACAGCAGCTCTTCAAGAATAGTGTCAATGCAGGCAGATCAAAGCACTGTTGAATATCAAATGTCAAGAATACTGTTGAATATCAAATGTCAAGTCAAATGTCAAGTGTCTCCAACTAAGCAAGCCAAAGGCGACAGCGGCAAGGAACCCAAACTCCAACAGGTGACATCAGGTGGCAAACAAGTGGCAAATAGGTGTTAAAATGGAGGAAAAAAAAAACCTTGGGAGAAACCAGGCTTAGTCGGGGGGCCAGTTCTCCTCTGGCGAACAGTGCTTTGTTACGAATAAGGTTGCTATCATAAATCTCATAGGATCGCAACATTCAAAGTATTTATTTCAGTTCCATCCAGTTGAGGATCGTATTTATCACGCCGGTTTGGACGGTTTGTTGAGGAACTGTGGCACTGGCTGTCGTGTCGATGAGGCCTTCATAGTGGATGATCTAGTTGACTCGATCTCTGCTGATACTTCAGGGCTGCGTTGTGGTCGTGTCAAGGCGCGTGTCAAGGCGCGTGTCAAGGCGCAGGTCAAGGCGCAGGTCAAGGTGCAAGTCAAGGCGCCTTGTTTTAGTGCGTGCACAAGAATAAAACTAATGTGCCGGTAATTGCTTCATGTTGCGTTAATGACAGATAATGTCAGGTAAAAGGGAAGCAAAACATTCTTGATATTTAATGTTGCTTCTGCTGGTTTTATTTCTTCAACAGTTTAAAGTTTAATGCACGTTCGTGTTGTATGGCAACAGGGCGTTTCACATTTATTTTCACTCACCACTTACTGTGTCTATATTAATAATTTTGCCGGCGATTCACAGTCTTTTAATCCGTATAATTTGTGCTGTCATTAATAGTTTTTATTAATAATGTCTGCACGCTTATAGCTGTACTTGTAACAGTATAGTGAGAACACAAAGTAACACCAGTTTAGCGTAGTCTGTATATGTGTGGTGGCGCAACAGGTAAGCCAAGTGCTCTTGTGCGACAGCGGCCCACGTGACCGGGGTTTGATTCCAGCCCATACTGGATCCTGCATTCATTATACACATAAATCTGTTCCCATTGTCTCACTGATGTTCACCGGATAAGTAAGTTACTTGTATACTGTGGCTGTATGTAAAAGGCATATTCTTAAGCTGTGACTTTATTTATAAAGATTAAATTTATTGTAGCTTATTTGAAGCACACTATAATGATGCCATCAGCACACTGCAAGTTAACTTGGAATGCCATTGTAATGTGTTTTAAAATCACTAAAAGTGTGTTATCAGTATAATATTAATGTATGTTCTTACAGTGTAATTGAATTGCAATTATAATGTCACCAAAGTACATTTGAAGTTTATGCTGAGTGAATTCTGCATTTCAAAAGAGTATATTTAAAGTGTACTTAAGTATACTTGGAATAGTTCCACTTTAGCACAAACAAGTATATTTAATACAACTTTAGTTGAACTTCAGCACTGCTTTTGGACAACTAAAATGCATTTAGTACAAAATTAGTTGTTCCAATTTAGCAGACTTTAAGTATACCAGTTTATAGCGTGCCACAAGTACATTTAGTTATACTAAAGTACATACAAATAAATGATGCTTAAGTATACTATTTTTTTCACTGGGGGCGGAACAGTTAGTTCATGCGTTCATGACCTCAAGGCTAGATTACTGTAACGCTCTACTGGTGGTTGCCCTGCTCGCTTGATAAACAAACTACAGTTTGTCCAAAGTTCTTACTAGAACTAGGAAGTCTGCATTGGCTCCCTATTAAACATCATATAGATTTTAAAATCTTGCTATTTTGATAATCGATTAGTTGGCCAAATTTTTTTTTTGATTAATCGATTAATCGGATAAAAATCTTAATTTTATTTATTTATTTTTTTTGACAAAAAACACATTATTGCACATCCTGCCCAATGTACTTCAAACAAATGTGACAATCGAATCCTATGAAAACATACAGTGCTAAATTTATTAGACTACCTGTCATAATAAAGAGAAAACACAAATATTTTTTGAATCTATCAAAACTTGTTTAAAACTAAAAATGTTATTGCCTATTACTAGCCAAATAACAAACTGAAACTACTAAATAGTCATTATTTCTGCCTTTCTTGTAAAACAGTAAAATCCATTGGATTCCATTGGAAAATTCATGGATAACAACAATAATTATATTGTAGCATTAGAAATACTGCTGTGACTAAAGAACACATACTGGTGGATTAACCATTTCAGAAACATGAAAAATGATTTTGGTAATCACCAATATTGATAGTTTAGGACAGCTGTGGCAGAAACCTTACATTGGGTCGCAGAGGTCTAATAAATTTAAGCACTGTATATTGTGAATATAGTGTAAATCTCTACATTACAAATTAAGAGAGTATTAAAGATAATGAAGAAAAACACAATCTCAGTATTAACAAAAAGGCAAGATAAATGTTCTGCACAATCGCCTCTTACTGTCATTTACTTTATCCTGTAAATGGCTATAAGAAACATAAGAAACACATTTAAATTACATGTTGTTATCCCTATACAGTTACTACTCTCATAAAATACTTAAATGACATGTTGATTTTTAAATCTAAATTTAACTTTAAACAACAGATATTTCAGCAAAATGAATATCTTTGCGCTGAATATTAATTGTCTCGCTCTCTACCATTTTCCGTCTGTCTGACGCAGGTACGCGCGCCAACGGTCATTCAGTAAAGATTGAAGTTTAATGCAGACTGTCAGGACGAACCTTTATGCAAAATGGAAATGTTCGCGTGAATTTGTGACATATACAGATAAGGATATAGCCGTAGAATGAATGTTTTGCGCTGAGGAAAACATGCATCCGTCAAAGCGCCTGACAGAGTAAGCCATTACGCTAATGAATTAGCTTGGAGCTTAAAATAAAGAATTCTTATGTTTTGATCAGCTTTGATCTCCTACCTTTCCTGCAGCTGCTCAATTGGTTTCCTTCAAGATTTTTAGAAATGCGTTATCCCACCTCTGAATGCAAGTATTGGACATCTAATGATGAGTAGAGGCAAAGAGCTCTCCCAAGACTTTCACATCAAAATTTTTTCCGTACATAACAACGGTACTGGTTACAGAAGGATTTTCCAACTCCTAAATGTTCCTGTAAGCACCATTGAGGCCATTTTCCACAACTGAAAGAACATCATTCCACCATCAACTGGCCATGCAAAGGTGCTCCTCGCAACATTTGGAAAGGTCTGAACTACTGGGAGAATTTAGTGTGGTTAGATGAGACAAAAATTGAACTTTTGGCAACAATACCACATGCCATGTTTGGAGGAGAAATTGCTTTGCATATGACCCTAAAATTACCATATTGACAGTGATGTTTTAGAGGTGGAAGCATCATGGTATGGGGCTGTTTCCCTTTCGAAAGGGAACTCGCACTGCGTCCTAGAACGCAACTGGGGAAATGCCCTCGCGTGACCGGTGTCTGAAACAATCTATAAAATCACAACAATCCTATTGGCCGGCGACAGCCTATGACATAATACAGGTGTAACCAGGAAGTATAAAAGGGACACCTGGAGAACATGTCATCCTCTTTTCGTCTTCAGGGAATGTTTGTCTGTAGCGATCTGTTCAAGGTAAGACAATTTATCATGGCTGAGAAACGTTTCAAGCATTGTGCTGATCCGTGTCCTAGATATTTGACACTGGAGGATACACACGACTTGTGCGTTCATTATCTGGGCGAAAAGCATGCACGCTCTGTTCTCGAGGGATCAGTTTGCGTGCATTGCGAGCGTTTTCCCATGAGGACGCTCTGCTCTTGTCTGTCCATCTTCTTGAGAGAGGAAGGACAGACATCTGTGCCTGGCGGCTCAGGCCCCTCTCAGGCAGTGGCAGAGAGGCGGCTAAAGTCGTGGGGTTCACAGGTGGAGCTCGCTGAACGCTTTGAGAAGGGTGTCACTGTCTCTTGTGATTCGGCAGCTCGCAAGAGTGATCTGCTCGATGAGGATGCTATTTCTCTTGCATCCTCTGGTTCAGCAGATAGTGCTCTTTTGGCTTCTAGCCAAGATGAAGAGCAGTCGATGGTCAAGGCTGGCTGTGAAAGTGTTAGATCTGAGCCATCTTGGCCATCCTGCCCCGCATATGAGGAGCTGCTTGACGTGATAGGGCGCGCTTCAGATAGATTAAAGCTGTCGTGGGAGTACGTTCAGAAAGAGACTGTTCGTGGCAGATTGGACAAACGTTATCTTTCTGGCCACCGTCGTGCAGCCCCTGTGAGCCTTCCATTCCTTCCTGATCTCCACTCTGAGATCTAGAAAGCATGGAAGAACCCTTATTCAGCCCGCATCCATCGACATGGGCATGCAAATTATACCAGTGTTGAAGGGTTGTGTGAGCATGGATATGTAGCGATGCCTCCCATTGACGAGACGTTTGCGAACCATCTTGTCGGTGGGGGGTTTCAATGCATACCATGGCAGTGCTTCAATACCAGGCTGATCTGCTGAAGGATTTAGACCAGGGTCAGGGTCTTTCACCTGAGGCAGTTGCTGAGTTGCACTGCACCACAGATCTGGCTCTCCATGCCACTAAGCAGACCTCTGCCACGATCGGTAGATCGATGGCGGCAATGATGGCAAAGGAGAGACACCTGTGGGTGAACTTGGCGGATATTGGGGAGAAAGAGAAGGGTTTTCTCCTTGATGCCCCAGTCTCACCCTCTGAACTTTTTGGCACTTCTGTTGAGACGCTTGTTGGGAAGTTCAAAGAGGCAAGGGCGCGCTCAGCAGCTTTTAAACCTTGCATACCGCGCTGGTCTGAATCCACGCCCAGACAGCCGGGGGGACCTGGCCCGTCCTGGTCTGAGGACCATAGAGATGGCCACAAATCTAGTGTCGCCACTCTGGCCCCTCCTCCTCAGAAGGGCAGGTCGCAGAGAGGGCGAGAAGCTAGAAGGAAGAAGCTGGATCTTAGGGAAGTTATACAGCGCAGGCATTCTGAACGCCAGTAAGTATTTCTTCCCTTTCTGAGGGTTTGCACACTCCACCTTCTCCTCTTCTTCTATCTCTCTGTACCCTTTGTACCCACAGGTGCTTCTACATCGGTCCTGAGGCTGGGCTGATGATGACTATGTTCCCTGAGCTGGAACTTTTCTGACGGTCCGGTCCGAGTTCGAAGAGAAGTGCAGCCTTTGGACTGTATGAGTATGGCAGGCCACTTTTACATTTATAAGTGGGCCTTTTTTCTCTATGTTTTAAGTTGAGTTTTTTGTAGGTCGCCTCTATTTTATTAGAACCGTTGCTTTTGCTTTGACCTCGAAGCTCCCTGCTTAAGGCTTTTTTGGGGATTTTTCAAAATATATACACTCACCTAAAGGATTATTAGGAACACCTGTTCAATTTCTCATGAATGCAATTATCTAATCAACCAATCACATGGCAGTTGCTTCAATGCATTTAGGGGTGTGGTCCTGGTCAAGACAATCTCCTGAACTCCAAACTGAATGTCAGAATGGGAAAGAAAGGTGATTTAAGCAGTTTTGAGCGTGGCATGGTTGTTGGTGCCAGACGGGCCGGTCTGAGTATTTCACAATCTGCTCCGTTACTGGGATTTTCATGCACAACCATTTCTAGGGTTTACAAAGAATGGTGTGAAAAGGGAAAAACATCCAGTATGTGGCAGTCCTGTGGGCGAAAATGCCTTGTTGATGCTAGAGGTAGAGGAGAATGGGCCGACTAATTCAAGCTGATAGAAGAGCAACTTTGACTGAAATAACCACTTGTTACAACCGAGGTATGCAGCAAAGCATTTGTGAAGCCACAACACGCACATCCTTGAGGCGGATGGGCTACAACAGCAGAAGACCCCACCGGGTACCACTCATCTCCACTACAAATAGGAAAAAGAGGCTACAGTTTGCACGAGCTCACCAAAATTGGACAGTTGAAGACTGGAAAAATGTTGCCTGGTCTGATGAGTCTCGATTTCTGTTGAGACATTCAGATGGTAGAGTCAGAATTTGGCGTAAACAGAATGAGAACATGGATCCATCATGCCTTGTTACCACTGTGCAGGCTGGTGGTGGTGGTGTAATGGTGTGGGGGATGTTTTCTTGGCACACTTTAGGCCCCTTAGTGCCAATTGGGCATCGTTTAAATGCCACGGCCTACCTGAGCATTGTTTCTGACCATGTCCATCCCTTTATGACTACCATGTACCCATCCTCTGATGGCTACTTCCAGCAGGATAATGCACCATGTCACAAAGCTCGAATCATTTCAAATTGGTTTCTTGAACATGACAATGAGTTCACTGTACTAAAATGGCCCCCACAGTCACCAGATCTCAACCCAATAGAGCATCTTTGGGATGTGGTGGAACGGGAGCTTCGTGCCCTGGATGTGCATCCCACAAATCTCCATCAACTGCAAGATGCTATCCTATCAATATGGGCCAACATTTCTAAAGAATGCTTTCAGCACCTTGTTGAATCAATGCCACGTAGAATTAAGGCAGTTCTGAAGGCGAAAGGGGGTCAAACACAGTATTAGTATGGTGTTCCTAATAATCCTTTAGGTGAGTGTATATATTAGGGGTGTCGCAATATACCGCTATTGATGATAATCGTGATATTCAAAGCATGAAATATCGACATTGTGTTAATTTAGGGTGTGGCAATATACTGGTATTGGCAATAACCACAATAGTCAAAATGAATAGGACTCTTATGATATCATGACATGTAAATACTCCAGCACCAGTACCTGGTTGACGGTGGCAGTATTGCACCTTAACGCTGACACCTGTCAAACAAGAAGACGCAGCGCGCACAGCTATTCCAAGAAGAGAGTGAGAGGCTCTGTCCACACCCGAATAAAGTAAGCTCGACAGTATGGGAGTTTTTCGGCTTCAAAGAAAACATTCTGCAGATTCAGAATTTGCCTGGCTACATCAGTGCGAAGGGTGGCAACACCACCAAACCTTTTTATCCAGCTGCGTGTCTATCACTCTGTGGATTACACCATTTTACAGAGAGTAAGTTGTGATTATTTTACTAGTCTTGGAATGGGAAATGTTATGCTATATTAAACTGTTAATACTGATTTTCTGTGTTCATGTATTTAAATAAAGGGTGATTCCTTTAATAAGTACCGCGTTTTCTTTACTTGTCTTACTCAGCGTGATGTAGCTATGCGTGCAGTTATATGCCCTCAAAATTCAAGATACACAGGCATTTTTGCCCCAACGAGTTTGTCATTAACTTATATCATATGATATGATGTATGTATCACACGAGCAAGAGTGCCATGCAACAGACAGAAATGTTTTTGTTATACTGGCTGAATCTGCGTTTTGAATTAATCAGTTTAATTAATGATTAAATGACCCATTTAATAAAGACAGTCACTTGCTTGCTTCCTGAATGAATGAATCAATTGAACAAATCGATTGAATGAATGAATGAATGAACTCATGAAAACAGTGATGCTGCCACCTACTGGCAGTTTAGTTTCATTTTTAAAGTACATTATATTTAAAAAGTTAAAATTAGAAAAAAAATCCATATTTAAATATTTAATTGAATTTATGTAGACACATTCTAAATACTGTGTAAATATATTAATGCCACTTCTCATTTTGTGTCACATCTGTATTGCAAAGAAAAAAAAAATTTGCTGATAATGATTTCATTTGATTGGAAACAGCTCTAATGTATAGGCAGGCTAGTATTCATTTATATTTCTTCAGTGGCCAGTTGCATAAACATAGCCAATATGTTAAGACTGTGTCTTAACTACTAGTATGACCACCTAGTGATTAGTCAAGGGCAATCAGTGTTACTTTTTGGTTTCAAATTATGCCAATCTACGTTTTTATGTACTTGACTTAAAACAGTTATGAACAGTCTTAAAGAAAAAAATTTGATGACTAACTTGTAAGACTAGTCTTAGCAGTTTATGCAACCGCCCCCTGGTCTTAAAAAGCCTTAAATTTGACTTTAAAAAATGTGCAGCAACCCTGAAAAAGAAAAACTAAATAAAAAAGTAAAAAGTAATTTGACTGATACATTTTGCCCTTTTTTTATATATATATATATGTATAATATGTATAATATATATATATATATATATAATTGTGACACTGTCACACAAAATGCATGTTTTACCGCTCTATTTATTACAATGATTTTATGTATAATAGAGTTTTAATTGGTTTACATGTGTTTTAGTTCATTTTATTCCTCTTAACATTTTAAGTGTGTGTCTTTAAGAAATGAATGGTTGGCAGGAAATACATCTGTATAAAGAGAGCAGCATGGCAAACAAACAAGGATTCACTAACAGTCAACTGGATTGTGGAGTTACCATTTGTGGACTTACCTGTCCAGTCACAACCTTTACAACCTTTGGACTATCACTACATGGACATTTGTATATACACTGGTGGACACTCACATTGGGACTTTATCAGCACACTAGGATTCTTGGACTGTTTTAGGGTATGGTACTTTGGACTGTATGCTTTTAACAGACTGAGTTTTCCAGGTTTTATTGTGTTGTTTTAAAGTTCCTGTGAATATTGTAAATACACAATTCTTATTTAACATCTAACATACTCACACAGTAAAATCTGACCCCATTTTAAATCATTTGACTCAACCGATTTGGCTGATTGTTACTTATATATATATATATATAATATATATAAATAAATTAGTTAGTTAGGTTTATGTTTTTAGGGGCTTTTTACTAGGGCCCTGGAGCTCCCTTTCAAGTGAAGGTTGGTCGTGACACTCTTTTTATAATTCCTACTCTCTTATGATCTTGATTGGCCCCCCGACTAAGCCTGGTTTCTCCCAAGGTTTTTTTTTCTCCATTTTAACACCTATTTGCCACTTGTTTTCCACCTGATGTCACCTGTTGGAGTTTGGGTTCCTTGCCGCTGTCGCCTTTGGCTTGCTTAGTTGGGGACACTTGACATTTGACTTGACATTTGGTATTCAACAGTGCCTGTATTGACACTATTCTTTAAGAGCTGCTGTGCAGCCAAAATAATGTACCAGTTATCAATGTAAAGCTGCTTTGACACAATCTACATTGTAAAAAGCGCTATATAAATAAAGGTGACTTGACTAGACTTGACTTGATTTGTAGGTTTTATTTTATTTTTTTTGTGTGTGTGGCAAGCCATTTTTATGGTTATCACATTTTCTGGAGTCACCTTCTTGGTTGAATTCAAGCAAAGGTCACGATTCAAGTAGTTGGCTGTTCTTAAAGAATTTTGGCCTCCTTGCTAACCTTCCCTAAGGCTGAAGTGAAGTGGTTTCCTCTCCTTTTGAGAGTCTAAGGCGATCTGCTGAAACCCTCCAGATGTACCATGACTTCAGGTATGGCCATTCTCTTACATCACCCTGTGATGCGTGTTGGCTTGCCCTGTCTAGGGTTCAGTGTAGTGTGCAGGCGTTTTGCTATTTATCGCCGCCCATTAGGCCACAGGTTTTTTACCTGTTCGAACATACTTTTCATCATCGTACAGTATGTAAGTTTATTGTGGCGCTCAGACTGGTTGAAAAGATTAAAATCTCATGATGAAGCACTATCAGGATATTTAAAACCGTATGCTTCAACTAGAGGACAAAAACATACAAAATATAATGGATGTTTAACCATTGTTTAAGAATGTTGCATTTTCTATGAATATCTGATTACTGTACTGTACTGTATTTGTCTAAATACATTTACATTTTAATAATAATATATCTGCTAGCTACAGCCATGGTAGGTCTCTGACTAAATACTGATACCTAGTGGTCAAAACCAATAGCAAAAGTAATAGGTCAGTATTAGTAAATGTAGACAAAGATTTTGGTTTGCTTTATGTTTGGTGTGGAATGGGTGCGGTAGGGGGCCCAACTTCACTTTCTTTCATTGGGCCCAAATTTCAAATTGCTAGCGGCGCGGGAGCGTATGCGACTGAAATGGTCGCAATTTCGAGCCTTGTCATATTTACTAAGGGTGCCAATATTTGTGGAGGGCACTGTATATATGTGTGTGTGTGTTTTTATATATATATATATATATAATATACAGTACAGTCCAAAAGTTTGGAACCACTAAGATTTTTAATGTTTTTAAAAGAAGTTTCGTCTGCTCACCAAGGCTACATTTATTTAATTAAAAATACGGTAAAAACAATAATATTGTGAAATATTATTACAATTTAAAATAACTGTTTTCTATTTATATATATATTTCACAAAGTAATTTATTCCTGTGATGCAAAGCTGAATTTTCAGCATCATCACTCCAGTCTTCAGTGTCACATGATCCTTCAGAAATCATTCTAATATGCTGATCTGCTGCTCAAGAAACATTTAATGTGTACAGTTGTACAAAATATTTGTGTACAATATTTTTTTCATGATTATTTGATGAATAGAAAGTTCAAAAGAACAGTGTTTATCTGAAATCTAATCTTTTGTAACATTATAAATGTCTTTACTGCCACTTTTGATTGATTCAATGCATCCTTGCTGAATAAAAGTATTCATTTCTTTAATTTCTTTTCAAAAAAATAAAAATAAAAATTCTTACTGACCCCAAACTTTTGAACGGTAGTGTATAATGCTACAGAAGCTTTGTATTTCAGATAAATGCTGTTCTTTTGAACTTTCTATTCATCAAGGAATCCTGAAAAAAAAAGTACACAACTGTTTTCAACATTGAAAATGATCAGAAATGTTTATTGAGCAGCAAATCAGCATATTAGAATGATTTCTGAAGGATCATGTGACACTGAAGACTGGAGTAACAATGCTGAAAATTCAGCTTTGCATCACAGGAATAAATTACTTTGTCAAATATATTTAAATAGTACACAGTTATTTTAAATTGTAATAATATTTCACAATATTACTGTTTTTTACTGTATTTTTAATTAAATAAATGTAGCCTTGGTGAGCAGACGAAACTTCTTTTAAAAACATTAAAAATCTTAGTGGTTCCAAACTTTTGGACTGTACTGTATATATATATACAGTCCAAATATTATATATATATATATATATATATATATATATATATATATATATATATATATATATATATATATATATATATATATATATATATATATATAATATATTATATGAACCTTTTTTTAATAGTTGTGTTTGAGTCCCTCAGTTGTCCTCAGTATGAAAACACAGATCTCAAAATCATACAGCCACTGCTGGAAAGGGTTCAAATATGTAAAAATGCTTGAAAACTGATGAATCTGCAGGACCTGGAGGAATTTTCTGAAGAACAGAGCTCAGTTTAACTGCTCAGGACAAACAAGAGACTCATGAACAACCATCACAAAACATAAAAACAGTCGTAGATCATCAGGTAACTACACACAGTATTGAGAATCAATGGTTCACATACTTTTGAGTGGGGTTATTTGAATAAATTCAGCTATTGTTTTGTCTTGTGAACTAAATGCAAACATCTTTTATGTAAAATATCTTACTCAGGACAGTACTGAACAAAATATAACATGCATTTTTTATTATCCGTCTTATTTTATTAAAATAATTCTCATTTTCACAGATTCTGCAAGCGGTTCACTTTCATGCCACTGTATGTATAATTATATTATATATTTTATATATATATATATATATATATATATATATATATATATATATATATATATATATATATATATAAAATATAATTTTTATATATATATATATATATAAAATATAATTTTTATATATATATATATATATATATATATATATATATATATATATATATATATATAATATAAATTTTATATATATAATATAATATAATATAATATATATATAATATATATATATATATATATATATATATATATATATATATATTATAAATTAGGGGTGCAACGGTTCAAATTGCTCACGGTTCGGTTCATATCACGGTTTTAGGGTCACGGTTTCGGTACGGTTCGGTATGTGCTATGTTTAGGGAAAATAGGACTACTGTCAAATAAAAATAAAGAAAATAAGAACAAACAATCAAACTACAAGCAACATCACAAATATGTACAATAAAGCAAATATTCAAATAAAATAAACAGTGCTTTTCAGGTTTTTCAGGTATCTAGCAGTAGTTTTCAGGTACAGAAAATGGATAAAGTAATCAAATATAAAATAACACTGAATATTATCTTTACTGTATAAAATAAATAAAGATTAATCATTATTGAAGTTACAAAAACTACTCAGTCAAGAGCAGTGAGTGATTTCTTTGTTATTTGTTGTTTGATTTAACATTAAAAACAGGCAGCAGGAATGGTTTTTTTTCCCTTTAAGACATGCACGATCCAGTACATATACTGTTACACATGCGCTGTTTTTCTCGACTAATATACGTTCACTTAAGACATAACCGACTATGTTTGCTAGGATACTCGCCAAGTCGGGCATTCTGACATAATTTTTGTATGAATTTGGCCGCTGAAGCGCAAGACTTGAAAGAGAACTCAGTATTTGCGCGCTGACTGAAATAAGCGTGTGCGCGCTTCGGATGAGCGCACACAAATCTTCTCACAGCGCGTGCGAGTTCTCTTTCGCGTCTTGTTCTTGAAGCTTTAAATCAGCAAGGCTTAAATGAGTTTAGTTTAAACACAGATAGCAACGTGTGCTGTTCAGGTCTTACCTGCGCTCGCGCGCTATCAACACCCGGGTAATGACGGCGTAAATGACTGCTCATATTCGAGCATACGGCACTCGCAGTTATCAGTTTACAAAGAGTGACTGTTTTGTCCACGCATTTTGATTATCGTTGTTGTAACGTTTTGCGCATCCATCGACTGAAACATACATTATCTGAACTCTGTCTGTCTGTTTTCCACGTTGCTATTTTAAACAAACCATATTAACCAATAGATGCATCATCATTCGAGATGGACCGCGGTGCAAGTGCGTACCGAACCGTACACGACGCGAGTGCAGGTGAGACCTCAACATCTCACGTTGTTATCTGTGTTTAAACTAAACTTATTTAAACCTGGCTAATTTAAACATTCATCCGTAAGACGCGAAAGAGATTTGTGTGTACTCATCCGAAGCACGTGCATGGAGAGCTGCATCACAGCGCGCAAATACTCTTTCAAGTCTTGCACCTAAACGGACAAATTCACACAAAAATTGTCAACATGCCCATCTCAGCGAGTGTCCTATCAAACAGGGACGTGCACAGACATTTTGGCGGGCAGGGGCTCAAGTGGAAAAAGGGCACTTCTCATAATTATTTATTTAAAAAAATAATAAACCCTTAAATATATTAAGACAACTCTGACTTCCTTATCAAATTATTTTAATTCCCTCACACTCATGCAATTGTTTCATACTCCACAGATGTCTACAAAATAATCAGTTCACACAGAGACCATGTTCTTCTTTAGTATTGACTAGGTTTATCACAAGAGAAGGCAACAGCAAAGGAAACTATGCCACAATGTGCATGTTTTCCACACTACTATTTTCAAGTAGCTATATATTTAGAATAAATAACTGCACCAAAGAGAGGTACATAGTTTCACTAATAATTTGTTTATTTTGCACAAATCAATAAATTGTTTTAATTCTTTTGGTTATTGGAATACTTCTTTCATGTAGTGGACAATTTTAAGATTTTGGTCTATTTTTGCTTCCATGTCTTTTACTTTAATGGAAAGAAAACTTAACCCTAACCCTACACATTTAGATGGTGTTTGTTTTAAGCCTACTACCATCCGTCTATTTGCATCTGTAGATTTCTTCTAATTAACCAAAACAAGCTAATCTGTATATTTAAACACATCGAGTTTTTTCCCCTGAAATGATATAAATTCATTATATATTATAACAAATGCCTGCAGAGGGCGCCAAAGCCTGCTGATTTTTGTTGTTACACAGCACAGCACGATCAAATCCACGATTAAAGCCAACCACCAAAATTAAAAATATATTATTAGTTAAATAATAATATTCGGACAAATTTTTTGATAGAAATGTGACAGCCACTGTAATTTCTTCAACAAGAATATATGGACATCAAACAGGCAAAGACAGAGCGAGGGTTTAAACTTTTATTCATGTATTATCCTGTGTAAGCGTAGATATAAGAATAGCATTATGTAATGCTGTATTATGATTTTTAAATAGTTTTAATAAATCGTGCATCATTAGAAAACTGTCTAATAATGTGGTTCATGGATGCTCCTCTTCTGGTATTGACAGCGCTACAGATATCTTTACCATGGTTCAAAACGCAACGCATTAAAATAATTGAAATTATAATAGGACATAAATTAGGCCTACATTAGTATCAAATCAGGCAGATGCGTTGCTGGTGGTCAAACGCGGCGTTAAACGTATAAATAATCTCACCCTAAATAGTTTCACAATAGTTTCACAAATTTCACATGTTTGTGAACATACATAGGCTACCTGAAAGAAATGCACGGGATGGATCCATCTAGGGCTTTTTTTCTTTTTCGCTTCTCATTGCCAGACAGCAGTTGTATTTTCCCGGGAATAGTTGTCACAAGTTTTCAGCCAGCAGCAAACATGAGGTGGGGCGGGGCACGCGCGGAAATAAATGGCGTGTCGCGGAGGGAGGGCTGCTGAACTCGACAAAGCCGACCTGATATATAGCATTTTTTAAAATTATTATTCAGTAAATATATTTTTGACAGGGAGCTGTGCGTAAACAGGAATATATATGCATTTATTAAAAAAAAAAAAAAGAAAAAAAAGCACCCCAGAAAAAAGGGCACTTTCTCTCGAGGAAGAAAAAGGGCAGGGGCTCAGGCCCCTTTTTTGTCTATGTGTGCACATGCCTGCTATCAAACATAGTATGTCTTAGGAGAAGAATGAGATGGACAACGCATGTGTATCAGTGTCAGTGTACTGGATCTTAGAATTATGTCTTAAAGGGAAAGCAGTCTAATATTCCTGCTCTCTGTGTTTTAATGTTAATCAAATGACAAAGCACGAAGAAATCTCTTAACTGAATAGCTTTTGTAACTTCAATAATGTTGCAACTTTAATTATTCAAAGTTTATATGAAGTGTTATTTTATATTTAATTACTTTATTTAATTTTTGTATCTGAAAGCTTTTAGATACCTGAAAATCCTGTAAAGCATTGTTTATTTTATTTGTATCTGAGCTCTCATGTATTTATTTGTGCTGTTTCTTGTAGTTAGATTATTTTTTTTATTTTCTTTCTTTATTTGACAGTTGTCCTATTTTTTTAGGACAAACAACGCAGACACTAAAAACCGTGACACTAAAACCATGATACAAACCGAACCGTGAGAAATCTGAACCGCCCCACCCCTAATAAAAAAACAAAAAACAAAAATATATGTGTGTGTGTATATATATATATATATATATATATATATATACCATATATTACACACACACATATATATACACACACATATATAATAAATATACACATTTAAATGATATATATACACATTTAAATGATGTGTATGATAGGAGCCGTTTGGTATATTATCGCAACCAGGTAATATGCGTTTGCGTGACAAAGGCATAGCTAGCAAGCAAAATGTAGGCTGTAGTAATGGCAGTAATGTCGGTAATGACAGTAACTCGCGATTGAGATGGTGAGCCACTAATGCTAATCCTGAAAAAAATCCGGAACACAGAATTGGTGAAAAACGGTCTAGCTCCACAATTCAATACTACATTCGTACGTTCACAGTCTTTGTAATGTGTTTCAGCAATACATTTGTAACATTTATAATGTGTTTAGAAACAATTCTCAGAATTGACTTTACAGGGACTCTAAGAGAATGAGTTACAAATCCATGGGAAGGTACAGTTGATACATCTGTGTACAGTTTTTAAACTGAGTACTATAGAAGCTTGTTTCCACCACTGAATAAAAAAAGGTAATAGTGACTTTTTATCTCACAATTTTGACTTTTTTGCCCCCACAATTGTGAGTTTATAACATAAAAGTGTTAGTTCATTTTTTTCAAAAATGAAAATTCTGTCATTAATTACTCACCTTCATGTCGTTACCCACCCGTAAGACCTTTGTTCATCTTTGGAACACAAATTAAGATATTTTTGATGAAATCCAAGATGTATCTGACTCATCCATAGACAGCAATTTAACCACCACTTTCAAGGTCCAGAAAGGTACTAAAGATATCGATAAAACAACCACATTGAAAGTGGTGGTCTTACGGGTCTTACAAAGGTCTTGCGGGTGTGGAACGTCATGAAGGTGAGTAATTAATGACATAATTTTTAACCCTTTAAAGTACCACATCTTTGTGAAATGTGTCTTTGCTTATTGTTCTCAGTTTTTTTATACATTGTTTAATCTCACAGGACTAATGGATTATCTTTTTTGACCACTGATAAATCCTTAAAGTATCAAGTCAGTTAGAAATTTACAGTCAAACACAAAAGATAAACTTCACATGTATAACTTTTTATATGGGTTTTAAATAATGCATATGGCAGTAATCAGTAATCCCTTTTCTGAGCTTTGAGATACTACATTTCAGAAGGTAAAATATATAAAAATGTCACAAAAAAAAAAAAAATCACATCAAAAGAGAACCAGCTACCAATTTGTAGGTTCATATTTTAAACAGAGAAATGTCATAAATCAGAATAGTTTCAAATTAAAATTTGCCACTGCCATCAGCTATTATAACTGTGCTTTACTTTCCACTCAGGACTGGGAAGATGATGTCAGACGTTTTAAACGGATCTTCCGTCATTCTAGTGACACAAAGCTTGTGGTTCTTATAGGGAATCATGACATCGGCTTCCATAACGAGTGAGTTTAAGGGTTACAGTTGACCTGTACAGCCAATGTGTGGTTCATGTGTGGTTTGCACACACCCATATTGTCCATTAGAGCTTCCGAGTCAGAGTAATACATTTTCACTGTATCATATTTCAGTAAGGACTGCAGTATATATAAAATATTTGCAGTATCAAAAAATATTTTAAAAGAACCACTTTTTTTTTTTTGTTTGTTTGTTTTTTTTTTTTACAAATCATGTAGTCCTAAATGTTTATTTATTTTGACTCAAGAATATGGATTTGCAAATGTAACATTTATTGTAGCATGCTGTCAACATCTCAGATTGGAATTTAGCAGTAAGACTGACAGGTGTAGAAGGTCATTTTATATTTAAGACATTTTCAGAAGGTGTGTACAGGAGCCTGATTTGACTAAGGTGTGGTTCCATTATTGTCTTTCTCCTCCTTTGGCAGAATGACTAAACAGAAGTTGGAGCGGTTTGAGCAAGTATTTAATGTGACATCAGCAAGGATCCTCACCATTAGAGGAGTCAAGTAAGTTTCCTAAAGTGTCATGAAACACTTTAAAACCCCAAAACACATTTTTGAGATGTGAACAGATTGCACATCATTGAAAACACTAAAAGTACACATTAAGTTTATCCATAAGTGGAAATAAGTTGCATTTTGTCGAACAATTTTGTACTTCCGGTTTGAAAAGCAAAGTCGGAGCAATGTCACAGATTCTGATGTCAATGCGAAAATACTAGGGGTGCGACGATACAGGTATCTTAGAGGACAAGATAAGACACGAGTCATGAGATTGAGTTCACGAGAATGAGACGAGATGAAATTTTTACACAGTATATTTAAGAAATTCTCAATGAAGAAATACATGACTGGAAAAATAGTCTGCAGGTGCATTTGAAATATTTTAAATTAATCATCTTGTAATGAATGTCTTTTCAGTTCTACTTTGAGTATAAATTATCATATGCAGTAAAAGACAACAGTAATCAAGCACTGTAAAAGGTTTGCCACAAACTCAACTGACTGGGTTCTCTGCTGTATGATTTCATATGAGTCTCTTCAGACCTTAGAACTGTACATGATTTATGAGCTTCTACAACTTTTGACCTCCTAACTGAACTCACAAATTGATCATAGAAATAAAAACAGTATAAAATGAATAACAGTTTTCTCTTGGTCTTATTAAATTCAAACAATAAGTGCAACCATAATCAGAGTACTCTCTTAATATTCAAAGTGCAACTTAGATACCACATTTTTCTTCAAGTATGATACTGAGCTAAGAGATGGTTACAACTACACAGCCCAGCCTAAGATAGCTTTCATATTGGGAGATATCTGCATGCATCAGGGAGTAGAGCTTAGATCGGGCCCAACAAATCCAGCCCGACCCTACCCGAGCCCGAGCACGTTGTGTCCGAGCCCGGCCCGGCCCGACACGTTCACTGTAATTATGAGCCCGAGCCCAATTTAAACCCGACCATTTTTAATATGTGGGTCGTTATAACCAGGGGCGGCGCCAGATTTTTTTTAACGCAGGTGCTGGTGTGCTAGATCACTGCGCAGTTATATATATATATTATATAAATACTATTAATAAATGAGCAAAAATTGGCCACTCAATATTAAATATTCAATTATTTTAATTATCATAATTAAAGTTTTAATTTTATTAAATTGAACAAGCACAACATTCAGCATTCAATCAAATATTCTTAAAGATTAATTATTATTAATAATGTTACTTCAACATATTATTTCAACATATGTGTGTGAGCAACAAGCAAGATGTGCATTTGTAAATTCGGTGACAGCGTGTGTTACGAGTTTCAAATGGTGTAACTGTGACCGCCGTGCACCGGTGCCTCCTGTCATTATTATATTGTCTGCTATATTGCTTTTTATGTATTAAATCCAGGCAATTGGTTGATGAAAAATGTATTAAAATTAAGATACAATTTATACTAAACGAAATTCACTTTAAAGAAAATCTTTCTTCAAAACAAAACTTAACAAACTTGAAACTAAATGTACTTATTTAATGGCTAAAACACATAGGCTACTACAGACTCTCTTTTTGTACAAATTGCAGCACATTCATTTAATTCTGAATTTTGCACATGTAAGTTGAAAGGCATTTGTTTGTGCATAGTAAAACATATCGTTATCCAACTGAATTAAATGGTTTTTATTTCTATAAAAAGCAAAACGACAGTGGAGGCATAATGTAAACGTAGCATTGGCATATTCTATCCTAATTTCACCCTCACACTTCATCATGGCAATATCACAAGATAGCTTTTCACCTCAACAAGAAATCTCATCACATTTAATCATGCAAGGTCTGCCAGGGCTCCAGTCGGGGCTGGGCGAACGAGCTGACTTCATCAGTTTCTGAGCACTTTTCTGCATTTATTCATGACAAAGAGCTCATTCAGTCCAATCACTGCACTGTTGTTTGCTGTTTCCCCATGTTACGACCAGAGCTGAAGTTTGGGCGTGGGCTGCTGGCTTGTTGTGGCCTGAGAACACACATGGAATTATGATTGTTGCAAACATTGTGTCTGTTCACCTCTGTCTGTGCCTGTTCAGCTGTGTTGTTGCCCTTCAGACTCTGTAACACTGGCTAAAATAAAACAACCAGAGTCACACAAAATATGAGGGGGATCATCCACCAACTGTATTTCAAAGTATTTAACCCCATTACAATATAAATCAAAAAAAGAAAAAAAACATTCATTGGAAAAAATAATCATTGAACATAACCCCATATAGACATGAGACCACACTACCTTACAACACACTACTTATAGGGGTAGAGAATACAAAAAGGTTCACAGATGTACATTGATGATGAAACACACTGTGGTTAATGTCCATATTAAAAATCCAGTCCTTATTCCAGAACAAGCCTCAAGGAACATCACAAGAATAAATCAGTCCAAATGATGGTTGATGGATGAAATAGTCTTTACTCTTTTCAATACTCATGGTTGATGATTGGTACAGCCCATGCACCCACAAAAGAAAACCCTTTGTATACAAACAAAATTAAATCAGACCAAACATGAAACATTCCATATGCATATATGGCATATATAACCCAACCAACAAAACCAAAAAAATCACTTACATTGAACTGAAAGAACAATGTTCTTAAGAATAGGGTCCATACAACGGCTTGAACAGAGATGAGCTCCCAGCCCTGCTACAATCTTACTCACTCTCCTATAAAAGGATGAGCTACAGTAGCATGGTTACCCTCCTAAACTCCCCCTAGTGATAGGGAGGAAAACTACCAAAGGAACAGTTGTGCCTAACTGTTAGCCAATCTCAGCTGGAGTGTAGGCTCTGCTTTCCTGCCATGAAAAGTTAATTGCAAAACAGAACTTGGAGATCCATCTGTCCCAGTGCCTATGATTCTTCTTGACAAATGAGGTCATCATGGTCTTGAGAGTTTTGTTGATTCTTTCGGTGAAGTTAGTCTGTGGATGATGTGACGTGGTAAGTTTCTGGGTCACTTCCCATCTTTTACAGGTGATGTTTATCAGTTGGGAAGTAAATTGAGGACCACAGTCTGAAACCAAGTAAGCAGGTGTTCCCCAGCGAGTAAAGATTTCTCTTATGAGGATCTCAGCTATTAGAGGGGCTTTTGCTGTTCTTATTGAGAATAGTTCAACCCACTTACTGCAGTAGTCCACAATGACCAACAGATAATCATAATGTTTAAAGGGGTGGTTCATTGCGATTTCACTTTTTTAACTTTAGTTAGTGTGTAATGTTGCTGCTTGAGCATAAACGGTATCTGCAAAGTTACAACATTGAAAGTTCAATGCAAACAGAGATATTGTCTTTTAAAGTTATGGCAGTTTAATGCCTACAAAAATGACCAGTTTGGACTACAACGAGCTTCTGCTTTGACCTTTGAGTTCTGCTTGACCTTCTTCATCTGGGTCTGATTCGGGCTCAATTTGATACAGCAATATAGACGCCATTATTTACATTTCCCCTGAAGCACATGTAACAACTAATGGTAAGGGGCGTGGTGTTTCCGGATGCTTCAGTGAATCACAATACACTGGTCCAGCTAACCAATCGGAGCCCATTGCGTATTTTGGAGGGAGTGGCTTCATAGAAACAGGAAGTCAAACGAGCCGTTCAAATGACAATGGAAACAGCTGTGTAGAATAAAGGTAAAATATATGAAAAATACGTTTGTTTTTTTTTAAAAAAAAACGAAGCATTAAGACATTTTGCACCCCAAAAACACAATCAAGCCTAGAAAAAAAAAACACTGAACCACCCCTTTAAGACTTTTTGGGAATGTCCCCATCAAGTCAATACCAAGCATGTAACCAGGCTCTTCAACTATCAACTAGAGTGGATTGCAAATGACCTGTCAGCTTGGTTATATGAGGCTTGTACTGCTGACATATTTGGCATCATTTACAATAAATCCCAGGTGTCTTTGTGAATCATCGGCCAATACACCACATTGAGCAATCGGCTCAAGCTCTGTTGGGCAACAAATCCTCCGCCATGGTCTTGTGTAGTCTTCATTCATCCCAAATGCCCACTTAATGGATTATCATGGGCATATTGCAGAAACTACTGCTTTAGAGGAGCTGGTACAACTACTTGCAGGGACTGACTCTCATGAGGATTGGGTGTGCATCTAAAAGGAGTGCCATTACATATAATGAATATGGTTAGGGTCTACAGTTTTAGCCTTAGCAGCATCCCCAAAGACTTTTGGAGCATGAGCAGTTGTTTTTAAGTTAGATTGTATAATTTCAAGATTTACAGAAAAAAAAAAAACAGCATGGGTCTGACTATAGTTTTGTGAAATTATGCTACATAAGACACCTGCACAAAACAAAAATAGCAGACGGACTGAATGAAAATGCAAATACACTCTAACAGTAGGTGGCGCTTGTGGAACAGCAGCGATGTAGTGTTTCCTTGGTTACTGCTGTACACAAAGCAGCACTGCCCTTATAAAATAGGTTACTTATAAGGAGATCAAAAATTTTCTGAAGACAGTTCCCTTCTAAGTTACATTCATATAAAACCCAATTCAATATTTATATTTTTCTTCCTATATTTCACAAACAGTGAGTTTGGCCTGGTACAGTATTTGCTCTGCTGGCACATGTGTGTTCTTCTCTTTGCGTCCGTATTCAGCATGTACCTGTGTTAACGTCCTGTTTACAGATTGAGTAATATTTCCACACAAACGACAGTTTGGGAAATTATTGCAAAAATTCCAGGATAGATATTGGCCAAAAAAAAACTAATAACTGTTTGGATTTATGGCTGGTGGACCATAACTGTTTTTTAATTATTTACAAATCATCCCCCGGGCCGGATTGGAAACCTTTGTGGGCCATATTCGGCCTGCGGGCCTTATGTTTGACACCTGTGTTATAGATGAGAAGTTGGTCGACCACGATTGAACACCCAAGTGAGTGCAGAATTATCAGTGACTACTTCAAAATGTTGACCCTCTAGATATTGTCGCCATTTTTCCACAGCCCACACTACAGTAAGACATTCCTTTTCAGCTGCGACACAAGATTTTTCAGTACCTTGTAACAGGCGGGATGCATACACTATTATGTGTTCTACATGTGTTCTGAGTTAAGACAGCTCCTAAGCCTGTGTCACTGGCATCCTTTTGCACAGTAAAAGTTTAGTTGAAGTCTGGGGGCATCAACACTGGAGCTTTTTTCAAAGCATCTTTTAAGTGTTCAAAAGATCATTGATGTTCAGGTGTCCATTCCCAGGATGCATTCTTCTTAAAGGATTAGTTCACTTTGAAATGAAAATTAGCCCAAGCTTTACTCACCCTTAAGTCATCATTGGTGTATATGACTTTCTTCTTTCTGATGAACATAATCGCAGAAATATTAATAAATATCCTGACGCATCCAAGCTTTATAATAGCAGTGATAGGGATCAGTGAGTATGAGCTGAAGAAAGTGCTTCCATCCACATCCATCCATCATAAATATGTGCTCAACACGGCTGCAGGTGTATAGGGGTAGAGAATACAAAAAGATCACAGATGAACATTGATGATGGAACATACAGTGGTTAATGTCCGTATTAAGAATCCAAACCTCATTCCAGAACAAGCATCAAGGAACATCACAAAAATAAATCAGTCCAGCTTTGTGTTTAGGCACAGGTCCTACAGCTTATCTGGATATGGCCCGGATCTGGCTGACAACAGTTTTAGACCATCGGATGTGTATCATTATATTGAGCTACTGCCCTGATGAATTGTGGCACACGAACACTCATACAGACATTAGCTGCACATCATGTGAAGATCGTGTACACAGAGAGGAGCTCAGAAACTCGTTGTCAATGCTGTCCTGTGATTTATCTCTAAAGTAGCTTTAGAAAATTATTTTTCTAAAATTTCTAAATTTATTTATTTTTCTACTTTTGAAGTAACTGCTTACAACCCACAGCTTCACAATTAATAGAGAGATGGTATGACTAATTCATACATGCAAACGATCTCATTAATGCATTCAAATAAATGTACTGGTACTGTGCTAACTTATCTGTATCTGATTTTTATATTCGAAATCTCCAAGAAATGTTACGAACCATAGAAGAAATAACTGCTGAAAGTCAGCTATTATGTCAGAGCACTGATTACACTGTATTCAGCACAAACTCTGCTAAAATAATATGTGAGCAGTATGTATGTAAAAGTTTGTAGTTTGAGAAAATTATGTTTGTGTGGTTTGTGAAAAAAAATATTTTTTTAAGTCACTGAAATAAGGCCATAAAACCCATGATGAATATTTGTTCACAAGACTTTTGAAAAATGTATGTTGTAGGCTAGAATTTTTGCTTCAAAACTATTTTTTTTAAAGGCTTTTTAATTGATTGTAATTTATTTACAGCACAAAAAAACGCACATTATTGAGCACATTGATCTAAACACAGAGACTTAAAACAGTCACACACCTTTGTGCCATTCCTGAAACAGTTCCTGTTCAACATACCTGTCATTTCCAAGGTGTTTTTTTCATTTTGCCATGTTCATGTACATAGGCCAAACTCTTGCTGATGTTGGTATAGCGCGCTTGGATAAAAAACAGTTTGAAGAGACTTGAGAAAGTTAGCAGGATGAGTCATCAGTAGTATTTGGTTCACGACAATTATATCTAAACTATGCATTGTGTTCTATTAAATTCCTCTTCCAAGATTTGTAATCTTGCTCAAAAACAAATTTGAACAAAAATAGCAAGTTTGTCTCTGTATTGTTTATTTTCACAGTTTCTTGCTGGTGAATAGTGTTGCACTACATGGTGATCACTGCCCCATCTGCCAACGTGTGGAGGAAGAGTTACACAAACTCTCACAAGCGCTTAACTGCTCTTTTCAGGTAATAAAAATTATAGATATAATAGTTTCATCAGTAACTGTAATTATTGAATTTATCTTCCTTAATATAACCATTTTTTTTCTTTTCTTTTTTTTCTCTCGACGGGTTGACAAAAAATATGCATTTCTTGAAAATGGCTAAAGACTCAGCTGGGGCCAGTTGCATAAACATTAGTCTTGCATAGCCAGACCTTCAGACTGATGGCAGAAGGTCTGGAATCTATCACAGATTTCATTGGCCAAGGACCGCCCAAGAAGATGTTTGACTGACATGTAACACAACCAATCACAGTTTGTTTTGTTCTACATCAGGTTTAGGGGCGTGAAAATGAAAGTCGATGTCCCTACAAACAGACTGGCGTGCATCTAATAAATTATTTATTCAAGAACATTGTGCAAGTTTACTGCATTAATGGAGCAGTGAACTTCACATACTTTTGAAAATCCAGTGTTTATTTGATCCTGGTTGTAACAGTTGTAAACATGACTGCACTCTTCTATGAGGAGGTTTGGCATCACAGCATTTGTTTCCAGGTGAACCGTTAAAGAACGCAACACACATGTCTCCCAGACATCCTCTAGAATTCAACCAACCAGATGACGACTTCGAAACTCCGGAAGTGTTTCCAGATAAGTGTGCCATATGCATCAGATGTTCAGCCAACGATCCGTGGCCATGACATCTGAGTCTAACACTTCATAAACATAGCCATTATGTTAAGATTGTGTCTTAAGAACTAGTATGACCAACTAGCAGTTAGTTAGGGATAATCAGTCTTAATTTCCGGTATCAAATTAGATCAATTTATGTTTTTATGTAACTGACTTAAAAAAAAATTATGAACAGTCTTAAAGAAAAAAAATTGGATGACTGACTTGCAAAACTAGCCTTAGCAGTTTATGCAACCGGCCCCTGGTTGAGTTAACCCTCTTTGTGTCTGAGGCTAAATTGGGGTCCTGGAGTAGTTTTGACATGCCTTGACATTTGTATTTTTTTTCAGTTGCTTATAAACATATTTATGACAAAAGTGTCATTACACTATATTCTGCACAAACTAGGCTACAATAATATGTGAGCAACAAGTATGTACATATTTGTATTTTTGAGGAAATTACGTATTTGCATGGTTTTTGAAAAAAAAAGGGCACTGAAATAAGATAAAACACATACTAAACATTTTTTTTTTACAAGACTTTTGAGAACTGTATATTTTAGTCTTAAGTTTTTGCTTCAAAATGATGTAAAATCATCCTGCCTACTCGATCACATAAAACAATGTATTGATTTTAAATTTCTAAGACACTTTTTGTTTAGAAAGGCCATATGCGAGTAGGCGAGTCTTCATGAATAATGCTGTGAATCACACCTGAGGAGATTAAGACCCTGCCCCTAATGAGGCGCATAATGAGCCATTCAGTCAGGTAGCTATGTGACTGAGTGAACTAAGAAAGAATGCAATGACAAAAGAAATATATCATTTTTTGTTTGTAGTTTATTTAGAATATAGTTAACTAATATAAATGAGAGTCAAAGACACATTTTGAGTACACAGTTATACCTGGAAATAAATCCCATTCAAATATATATGTGATCATCACATACATACATACATACATACATACACACATACATACACATACATCACATCATTTGGTGTTTCTATGCACTGGAGGGGAAAAAAAAAAAAAAAATCCTGCTTCTAGTCAGTGATCTCAGTATTATATGCATGCAGTCCAATGTAAGCCAATATCTGGTCACTATGATTCTCAAATCTGTGAGGAAAAAAAAACAAAACAAAAACTTCTGTGAGCTTGCTGACAGAGTTTTTGAAAGAAGTCTCATGCTCATCAAGCCTGCATTTATTTGATTAAATATTCAAATTATTTTTAATATTCAAGATTAATTATTCGCCAAACTTGAAGGCTCTTGCACTATCTGTTTGCTAAATTTTTTTTAGCTCTGCTGTTTTTAGTCCACTGACATACTGTAATGGTCAAACCATTCCACATACGGTTTTAGTGTAGGCTGTATCACATGTATCACAAAGTATCACTGGAAAACAGTGTGATGTTACACTGCTCTTCTGTTAGTTTGGCATGTTCACCTCTATGAGGGCGGTCCTTTGCCCAGTAATATGTACTCTGACAGTGCCCAGTGATACATACTCTACATTTAGATTGCCTGCCATATTTATTGTCTTTGGGGGATGTGACTTGTTCTCTCTTTTTATTTATTTATTTTTTTATACTGGAATCACTGAAATAGGCAGAATCATCATTGTGACTTCCAAACGTGGTTTTCGCGGAAAATTAGTTTCAGAGCAGATTTCATGTTTGAGAAAGCAGTTAGCGCGGACTGTTTGTCCATAACATTTAAAGCCCGCTGTGTCTAGCAGTTTAAAAGCCAATACAGCATCTGGAAGTATCATACTGAAATGACGTAGATTGTTAAGTTTACTTTCAAACTCGATGATATAAATCAGCCATCGGGATTATTTGCAATCTTTTTCTTCTTTCAGAAACACAGAGTCCAACTTGCCTAGAATAGTTTTCAGACTGTTGTTCTTGTTTAAATCATCCACGGATATTTCCAGAGAGGCATCCTTCCCTCTCCCTGTTAGCGATAAGGCAACAGCCAAATCTTGTTTCTTTCCTTACAGTTCGGTAACGCGCATCCACATTTCCACCTTATTTTTCCAACTCTCATATGACTTTTCATCGAACTGTGGTGGGACCTTGTAGTTTTCAGCAGCCATCCTATGTTGAAACCGAATGACAACAGACAATAATCTCGTTCAGCATATTTTATTCTCCATGACAAAACAGCAAAGCACCACCCCCTCACAACAAGCACAGGCCTACAATGAATAAAACAACTGCTCTGTCTACATGAACACTTACATCGCCCCTGTGAGGACATTCAAGTCAGGCCTTTTTTATATAGCACTTTTTACAATGCAGATTGTGTCAAAGTAGCTTCACTGTGATAGAGGGAACATCATTTTAGCTGTACAGCAGCTATAGAAGAAAATAGTGTCATTGTCCAGTTTAAGTAAGTTCAGTATTGATTCATTTCCATTGTAAAAATCATTAGTTATTAATTTAGTTAATTTATCTATACAGCAGCTCAGGAGAAAACTGATGTCATTGTCCAGCTCAGTTCAGTGGTTTCAATACATTTGTTGAATATCAAGTGTCTCTAACTAAGAAAGCCAGAGGCAACCATGGGAAGGAACCCAAACTCCTTCACGTGACAAAAATGGAGGAAAAAACCTTTGGAGAAACCAGCCTCAGTCAGGGGGCCAGTCCTCTGGCCAACAATGAACAGTGCATGATTATGATTCAGGCAGCATTACAGGTCAGAAGTCAGACTGGGATCGGAACAGTCAAATTATTTAATCCAGTTCCATCTGTTTAAAGATCGGATTCATCACGCCAGTATGGTTTTGTGGGGGATCTGTGCCACTGGCTGTCGTGTCGATGATGCCTTGACAGGGGATGGTCTAGTTCAGGGGTGGGCAAACTCGGTCCTGGTGGGCCACTTTCCTGCAGAGTTTAGTTGCATCCCTGATAAAACTCACCTGTATGTAATCCTGAAGACCTTGATTAGCTGGTTCAGGTGTGATTGATTAGAGTTGGAGCAAAACTCTGCAGGACAGTGGCCCTCCAGGACCGAGTTTGCCCACCCCTGGTCTAGTTGATACAATCTAACTGACATTTCAGGGATGTGTTGTGCTTGTGTTTAGGTGCAGGTCCTCCTCCTGATCTTAACAGAGCAACCATCAAGTGTTACAGTATTCTAGGTAATTATGTGCAGAGATTTTTGGTCCAATTATTAGAATCTGTTTTTACTGAATTTAGTAGTTGGAAATTACTATTCATCCAATTGTTTATATCAGCTATGCATTCCGTTAATTTTGTGAGTTAGTAAGTTTCATCAGGGTGCGAAGAAATATAGAGCTGAGTATCATTAGTGTAACAGTGAAAACTAACGCCATGCTTACTAATGATATCTCCCAAGGGTAGAGTGAAAAGCAACGGTCCTAGTACTGAACCTTGCGGTACTCCACACTGAACTTGTGATCGGTATGACAATCTCTTCATTTACTGCTACAAACTGATAATGGTCAGTTAAAGATGATTTGAACCATGCCAATGCAATTCCAGTAATACCAACATCATTTTTGAGTCTATTCAAAAGAATGTTGTGGTCGATAGTGTCAAATTCAGCACTGAAATCCAGTAACACTACTAGAGAGATAACAACCACTATCTGATGATAAGAGCAAATCGTTTGTAACTCTAATGTGAGCAGTCTCAGTACTATGGTACGGTCTAAATCCTGACTGGAAATCCTCCCAGATACTATTTCTTTCTAAAAAGGAACATGGTTGTGACGATACTGCCTTTTCTAGTATTTTAGACAGAAAAGGTAGATTCGAGATCGGCCTGTAATTGACATTCTCTAGGATCAAGTTGTGGTTTTTTTAATAAGAGGTTTAATAATAGTCAGTTTAAAAAATTTCGGTATATCTCCTAGTGACAGTGATGAATTAATGATATTAAGAAGAGGATCTATGACCTCTGGAAGCATCTCTTTCAGTAGCTCAGTCTGTATAGGGTCCAGAATGCATGTTGTTGATTTTGATGATTTAATAAGTTTAGACAGTTCTTCCTATTCTCTAGCAATGAATGAATGAAAATATTCCTCTGGGACTGTCTGACACAATGCTGTAATAGACAGTTGCATGGTTATAATTTTCTCTCTAATATTACAAATTTGCAAGTAAAGAAGTTCATAAAGTCATTGCTGCTATGCTGTTTGGAAACATCAGGGGCTGTATTCACAAAATATCTTAAGGCTAAAAGTAGCTCCTAACTTGCAGAGGAGAAACTCTTAAAAATAATGGGCATGTCAGTCCTAATTTTAGGACTCGTCAAATCCTATTAATAATTATGTTATTAGATTATGTTACTTGCTTGTGGGATGCTCCTCTAAGAGCATGTTCCCTTCGTGAAGTAGTCGCATAATCAAGAGAGGTCGGGGGTCCTGGAGATCGTTTCTTTACACCTTGGGATGTCTCCGCAAGTCTGAGTTTCCTGATTAAGATTGCAGATTTACACAAGTCAACAGAATAAAAGGGCTCCCTTTGTTGATTGGCTCTGTTTCTACAATCAATGATCTCAAAATGGCGGACATAGGAGAACACTACCTTTCAGCAATTTTATGGCTCACGAATGGTTTGATGGAGGGAGTTGAATCTCTTTGTTCTTTGGGATGTGGAGTTGTGTTTATTGGTGGGCTTCGTTCAGGAATAATCCTACAATATATACATCATTCTCTTTATGGTGGATTTATATTTATAATTTATCATAACGCTTTTATGATATATATATATTCATAATGTAACGCTAGCCAGATTATGATGGAAAAAAAACAAGCTAATGTTTAAACGTGCTAATTTTGACAGCACTAATAAAAATATAAAATTATGAAACTGAACTTTGCTCTCAGTCAAAATCATTTGCTCGGAAACAAATAACATATTCATAAGATCAAAGACTGCCTGTTAGTTATACCCAAAATAAAATAAATCTTGTTTAACCACTACAAAGATATCAAAGCCAGTTGGCAAATGTCAGAAAGACTTGCTGAGATTGGGCTGTTCTCAGCGGGGTACATGAGCGCTGACTGCCCGGTTATCATCCTGACCTCTGAACTCTGAAAATGTTTTTAAAAAAAAAAAAAAAAAAGATTTGAGGTTTAAACAACAACATTCTTAAAGGGATAGTTCACCCAAAAATGAAAATTTGATGTTTATCTGCTTACCCCCAGAGCATCCAAGATGTAGGGGTCTTTGTTTCTTCAGTAGTACACAAATGATGATTTTTAACTCCAACCACTGCCGTCTGTCAGTGGTATAATGCAAGTCAGCGGGAACTTGGACTATAAGAGTAAATAAAACACGACAGACAAATCCAAATTAAACCCTGCGGCTCGTGACGACACATTGATGTCTTAAGGCACGAAACGATCGGTTTGTGCGAGAAACCGAACAGTATTTATATAATTTTTTACCTCTAATACACCACTATGTCCGGCAGCGGTTGGAGTTAAAAATCATCAATTGTGTTCTACTGAAGAAACAAAGACACCTACATCTTGGATGCGCTGGGGGTAAGTAGATAAACATCAAATTTTCATTTTTGGGTGAACTATCCCTTTAAGCCTAAGAAACTCTTAAAACTACACTCCGTGCCACAACAATTGTAGTATTTTGAAAATTATAGTGGCTTTTCTCTTCCTCTTTTGCTGGTCACTGGGAGAAAAGCTGTCTGTTTAGAATGAGAAAGACACACAGAGTGATACACACAGTGACTAGTCCCAGTACTGATACTGAGGTGTAAATCATGGCATTTTCAAACTAAAATGGGGTCTGCAACATTTTCGAAAGTCTCCGTTTTCGAGGTTCGAAAACACCGGCATAGTGTAAACAACAGACATAACTGTAGCAAAACTTAAGCATTTTAAAACGAAAAATGCTCTAGTGGGGCCTCAGTATAAACGGACCAAAATGGAGACTTTTGAAAATGATGGCATGACTGCCCACGTTTGCTCTATGTATCCTTGTCGACCGTGTAAACAATAACATGGAGACTGAACAGCAGTCTTTGCTCGCTTTGTTGTAATTTTTAGCAGCCATTGTGTAGTTAAACTCAGCATTTTTTTAATACTGCAGCTGCCTACATGCGTTAGTGTAGACCAGCGGTTCCCAAACTTTTTTTCCTGCGCACCCCCTTCTATGTCCCAACCGGGTTGGCGCACCCCCAATGCCCACTTCAAAAAAAAAAAAAAAAAAAAAAAAAAAAAAAACGCAACAAAGCTTTGCTTTATCGCCATATAAAGACTCATGTTTGATCATGCGCAAATAACCAGAACATGCATGACAATAACAACATCAACAAAGTTTCAATATAATGCAACAAAGCTACGCACAAGCTTCCACTTTTAAGAGGACGAGTGACAGACACAGGCTCAGTAACAGAAAGCACGGTTATTTTCAGCCGCGTAAAAGAAACATTGCATCAATAGGCTAGCCTGCAGTGCATAAAAGAAGAGCAGTGCGTAGAACAGTGGTTCTCAACCTTTTTCCCAGTGGTCCAAGTGCAAGTCTCACGGGCCGCATATAATTTACATATGACGTCCCCAATGCAAACCAATCAGATTGAATGTTATGGTATTAGCAGATAATACTATTATTATACCTAGATGTTGCACACAATAAATAACAAATAAAAACGAACTTACTGACATTAGCTTTACAATAATAATCAGATAGTATTGTTCAAAGAACACACAAACTGTGTATACAATCACTTTAAGTTGCTATTTAATTTTGTATGACTGTATGACTCTCTTCAACAGCATCGCAATAGCCACCAAACAATCACATAAACGCCTTAATAAGCAAATGTTACTCAGCTCTTTTTACAAACAACACTGAGTGCCTTGTAATTACAATCTCTGACGATATCAAGCATTCTGTCCCGTCGCAATCCCACGCGCAGCATCGGATCCGCGAGCGCGCGGCCGAGTTGGGCTCATTCCAGCCGCGGTGCGCTGATGCGGTTATTTTTACTGATTTAAAATACATCAAACAAACACATCGAATTCACAGTTCAGTCTTTTGAAATTGTAGGTTTTGCTTGTCAAGTAATTACTTTACTACAGAGCAAACAGGAAGGCTGCCCATCTCGCTCATTAACAACTGATTCTTCCATTATTCTTACCTTTACTGCTGATGCTGCGACTTTTCTTGTTTGCAAGTGTTCCTTCTTTGTATGTTCCACATTTAGTTTTTCTCATCTAATAACAAATTTGAGCATTTTGAGGCTTAAATTTACAAAAATAATGGCAACTGTTTGAATTCTTCCAAAGCGCGCACTTGTAAGTGTTCGTTTCGTTAACTGAGTGATTTCGTCATTGCCTGATGTCTGAAAATAATAAATGCTCACCAAAATGATTTTATATGACAAATAAAGCATTATAGCTCATTTATATTTATTTAATTCACTTAAATTTAAATTTAAAAACAAAAATAAATTGTAATGCTATAATTAAATTTTTTTAATTGTGGTCGGCATATCGCGGGCCGCATTTACATTCGTGATGGACCGCAGGTTGAGAACCTATGGTTGAGAACCACTGGCGTAGAAGAAGACAGCTGCTGTCTTCTTCTACGTTTCTATCAAAAACTAATAAATTATAGTTTTTATTTAAAATAAAAGCGATTACAAAGGAAATGTTTACTGTTCATGTTTTTTTATTGTATGGAAAAATCCATAGAAAAATCCCACTTAAAAAACAGACCGCCATTACATTTTTCCTCTCGCGCACCCCCTGGCGGCAGTTCGCGTACCCCTGGGGGTGCGCGCACCACACTTTGGGAATCCCTGGTGTAGACGGAGATCGTTTCTGAAATGCTGTGGAAACACCAGTGTAGACGAGGATCGTTTTCACTTTAAAACGCCGTTTTAAAACAAAAACGCACTAGTGTAAACAGGGCCTCAGTCAATCAGATTTGAGTACTAGAACTAACTATTATGTATATTGTATCAATTTCTTTATAAAGTGTGGTTTGAGTAATAAACAGTTATGTGAGGAACTAAAGGCTTATAAGTAATACAGCACATTCTTATATAACCAGATACAACTCTGAAGCACCTGCAGCCCAATTTAATTTATTTACTTTGACATGTTTAGAGTAATGAAAATTTGTTCTGTGATGTATTTTTGTACTGCAGTATTACCATATTGTAATTTGTACAAGTGTTATGTGATTAAAATTAATTTTGCAGGCTAAAACAGCATGCAAGCATAGTGTACCAATCAACATCTGCTTGTTTTTGTACACCAGAAGCAGTATTATCAGAAGCTGTGCATCCTTTAGAGATGATGATATAATTATTAAAGTGATTACTTGACTGTAGTTTCAGTTCTACAAAACTTAGCTCATTAGAGTTTAAATACAACAGTCCACACAAATAAGGTTAAAAGGTTAGAAGGCAACACATTTATTATAGAAATACAAACGATGAATACAAACTATAAATACAAACTTTTTATGAGCACGCTCCTATGGCTAATTGTATTCAGTTTTCCTTAATCAATTAATCTAATTAGTGGATATATTTAAAATTTAAACCACATTTCAAAAATACTGAACGTAATAATACGAACGTGGATAATACAGAACCACCAAAGATACAGATCAAGAAAGGCAAACTACACTTAAAATATCTTTGTGATAACCTTGTGATGACCTTTTTAAAAGGTCAAAGTCATTGTAATATTCCACTATATTTACTTGGTTGTGACAGATTGACAACAGCAGCCATGCTTTGGATCGTTTTTGAGTTTCTCTTAGGGATTCAGAAGTACTTGTGAGGACTGAAGCTGTACTAGGTTTAGGAGCTACTTTCAGCTTTAAATTGCTTTGTGAATTACTATTTGAAGAAAAATGTACTAGTCCTAAAATTAAGTTGAGTTGCTCTTAAATTTCCATGTTAGGATTAACTTTTAGCCTTACAATTTTTTTTGTGAATATGGCCTCATATTTTTTTTAAAAAAAGGATACATTTCAATTGTGGACCCCAATGATTGCTGCATATGGCTATATTTATTATTATTATTATTATTAATATTAGTGCTGTTTTTTTTCTTCTAATTCAAATATCTTTCTTTCTTTACAGTTTAATGTTGTGATGCACATTTTGACTGATTCTATTGTGGTTGTTGTTGTGTACATTTAACTCTTTGTACTCTGTTAGGGTGCACAGCATGATGGCCAGTGCAAGCACACAGAGAATTTTGCCCCAACAGCACCTATTCTACTACAGGTGAGATTGTGTGTTTTTCTGTATATATCATGATAACTAAAATCATTTTATTATTCACATGTAGTTGTAGTAAGGTGTAATATTTTATGGTATTTCTAATGAATGCATTTCTTTAGAAATTGCAGTATTATTTTCTTCACTGTAATAATGGTATTGATGTTTCCTAGCATTACCCTCTGTATAGAGAGAGTGATGCCATGTGTACAGATGTAGACGCAGCCCCTCTGGATGAACGGTACCAGCTGTTTCGGGAGCGCTATGATGTTATATCTAAGAGTGCCTCCAAAAAGGTAAAAACAAGATGCTCAGTAAACACAAACACAAATAGTGTTGGGAGAGTTATTTTTAAAAGTTATGTGTTACAATATGTTGTTACTCCCCCCAAAAAATAACAATTAGTTACTTTTTTATGGAAAGTAATGCGCTACATTTGCATTTATTTCTCACCTTAGCTAGCTGAGGCTCTGTGTATCTCTTTCAGACCAATATAGTGTTATGCTGGGCTTGCTTGTTGAAGACTATATCAGTCTCAAGTCCATAATTAAATAAGAAAACTTTGTAGTATACATAGCTGTTGGTCTTCTTAGCAGCATGAAAAAAAAAAAAAACTTTTAATGAAATTGTGAATGGAATATATACAGCAAAAAAAAGCTTTGCTGTCAATTGCAAAAATAGTTGTAATTAAAGAAGCAGACTACACTGCACAATGAATATCTTATTTACTGTGTCTACACTTTGTTGGTCATAATTAGAACATATGTGAGCATGTAGAGCTTGGTCAGTGAACTGGATATGGTAACACGTGATGTTAACAACCAGGGCTGCATTTTCCGAAGACAACTATGGTCGCAAGTTCTGTTGTTACCAACACAATTCAATGGAACTGGCAATCATAGTTGGCTAACAATGATTTTGGGAAACACACCCCAAATTAGCTACTTTTAATCAAGGGGTGTTGTACTCTCAGATGGCATGTTCATTAATACTCTGCCAAGCTTTTTAAAATCAAACATTTTATCTGATTGTTTGACATCTATGCAATATCTGGGAGTCAGGGTTCACAGGTTTATATAAAACCATGTCGAAACCAATGATTGACAAAGTCTGTGAGGTTCATGGTATCCCCTCTTTCAAAGATATTTAGATTTCTGTTGATTTGAAGGACTTAGAATCACATACACTCTATATCAGCAAGTTCTTGACCAGAATAAGCCAAGAACATTATATACAATATATGAATATTAAAAGCACACAATCTTCTCCAATAACAGCTCTTGTGGTGGTTCAAGCCACGCCTCATTCTGAGTGGCCACACTCACAATGGTTGTGAGGTACTACATGAGAAACTCTACCCTGAGATCAGCGTCCCGTCCTTCAGTTGGAGGAACCGAAATAACCCCAGCTTCATCCTGGTAATTAAAGCACAAGTTTTAAATTTTGTTTACTCTCATGTCGCTTCAAAGCTGTAGTTCTTATTTTCTTCCATGGAACACAAATGGAGATATCCACATTGCATTGGCCACATAACCACAACAACCCCAGCTTCATCCTGGTAGTTAAAGCATGTGTTTTAAGTTTTGTTCACCCTCTTGTCACTTCAAAACTGTAAATCTTATTTGTTTTTGTAGACACCGATTACCTCAAAACTTTTAAGTAAATCAACTCAATTTTTTAAAGTAAACAATAAATATAAATAACAATTATCAAACTAATTTTTTTTTTTTTAATTTAATGTTTAAGTGCACTGTACTTAAAACTATTGTTTACCGTTAATGTTTTTCATTTCTCAATTATTTTGATGCAGTGGTACTTTATTAAATACAAATATTAACTCTATGCATAAGGCTAATAATTAATCATGCTTAAGTTCACCATTAAAACACACACACACACACACACACACACACACACACACACACACACACACACACACACACACACACACACACACACACAACTTTGGCTATACAATTGAGGATTTTTTATTCAACCTTTTTTTTAAAACCTTGTGACTGTGTATTTCTCAACATGTCAAACACACTGGAAGATCATCTTCCATCACAACTGCAGTGCTTGCAGGACTTTCGTTGTCCATGATGACAAAATCAACAGGAGTGATGTTTTTGTCAGTTGATGTCAGTGATGTCTGGCTTGGCCAACTCTTCCTGGAATAAGCATAGAGGGTAAAACTGTAAATTTAAAGGATTAGTTCACTTATGAATGAAAATTTCCGGATAATTTACTCACCCCCATGTCATCCAAGATGTTCATGTCTTTCTTTCTTCAGTCGAAAAGAAATTAAGGTTTTTGAGGAAAACATTCCAGGATTTTTCTCCATATAGTGGACTTCAGTGCAGCTTTAAAGGGCTCTACACAATCCCAGATGATGAATACGGGTCTTATCTAGTGAAACGTTCTGACATTTATATACTTTATAACCACAAATGCTCATCTTACACTGCTCTTCATTCCGCCATGCATGCATCACGTTGGAAAGGTCACGTGTGACATAGGTGGAAGTACCGATCCAGTGTCTACAAAGCAAACATGCAAAGATTAAGCCAAACGCCCTTTACAACAACAACAAAAAAAAAGGTAAAACAACGATATCGGACGATTTTGATGAAGTTTTTTGCCCTACTGCGGTACTTCCACCTACGTCACACGTGACCTTTCTAATGTAATGCATGGCGGATCGCAGAGCAGTGCAAGATGAGCATTTGTAGTTAAAAAGTATATAATTTTTATTATTTTTTTTAGAAAATGGCCGATGGTTTCTCTAGATAAGACCCTTATTCCTTGTCTGGGATCGTGTAAAGCCCTTTGAAGCTGCACTGAAACTGACATTTGCACCTTCAACCCGTTGAACCCCAGTGAAGTCCACTATATAGAGAAAAATCTTGGAATGTTTTCCTCAAAAACCTTCATTTCATTTCAACTGAAGAAAGAAAGACATGAACATCTTGGATGACATGGGGGTGAGTAAATTATCAGGAAATTTTAATTTTGAAGTGAACTAATCCTTTAACTAATGAGATTAAAACTAGACATTTATATTTACTGCTAATAGTTCTATTTCCTGTTGACATGTAAACACAAAAATTAACATGTTAAACAAGCAAGCCAACTTTATTTTATATACACTGAAGACAGTGATGGAGGTAGTTAGTGTGGATGAATCTGAATTCACCGGAAGATCATAAACATTCAATGTCACGCATCATCTCTGAAATCTTCCTGGTGTGTATCGCTTTCTTTGATACAGTGAAACTCAGCACAAACCTAAAAAATCACAAACACACACAAGTAAGTATATAACCAACAATGGGTTTGGAAAGGAGAAAGACTAGTCTGTGTCCTGTTATCTGAGGAGACATCACACAACTTGCAATCAACAGAAGTTACCTTAAGTGTTGAGGCTCTTAGTATTCAGCATCCAGTTCAGCCTGCAATTAAAGAATGTTTGTAACTTTACTACAAGTTTGTAGATTTGTTTTGTAAAATTAATATTCAATATATTGCTAAATTCATGTCTGTGTAGCCTAGCCTTAACCTAATCTTGGATGAAGTTAGTGTTAGCGTCTAGTTTTTGCAGGTAGAAATAATACATAGACCAAATAAAATCACATTTAGCAGGGTAACGTTTCCCCAAAAGTATTGTAAGTCTAAGTTGATCGTAGAAGCATTTGCCACCAATGGTCTCAACGATCGACTTAGCTCACAGTGCTTTTGGGTAACGCAGCCCTAAACAGTGCACTTAACAAGAGCAACATTCAAATCCTAGGACTGCATTTACTAAAAAAATACCAGCTAACGTTATCATTACTGCCCTGTTTTGACGTTAAAACTGCACTATAAGCAGTGATGCTAAAATAGCATTCAAAAGCACTGGGGAAATGACGGTTTTACCGCGCTGTGTAAAAACAGCGATTAAAACATGTCTTTATCATGATATTCTTACAACATTCAAAAAACAAATAAGAAATGTTCACAGATGTTTTGATTTACTTACAAGTTGTTACATTAAGTTTGCTCCGGTCGCTTGCAAGTGTCCGCCATGTTGAATGGATTCTTCTCGGTTAAGCAACGACGTGACGTGGATGACGTCACTTTACATTGCTCTGTAAACTTAAAAATGATAATTCAAATAGGAGCGTTTACTCAAAAATGTTGAACCACACAAAAATAAAACTAAATTCGTAAATTTGTTAATAAAATGTAATTGTTTTAAGTTGCATTAACTCTATAACAGACTGTAATTGCAAGTGTTCTCAATCTTTATAAGTTAGTAGTACTGTTCGGGTTTACAGTGTGGAGAAGACCACTTTGCACTGACCACATAACAGTTATGTTGAAGTGAACCCCAGTATTGCTATAAAAAAAATAACAAGTAAAAAGTAAAGGCCAATAAAAAAATAAGTAATAATTAATCAGTCATTAACGAACATGACCATAATCAATACCCACTGACAGTGCAAGTTAAACCCCAGGGTGCTTTTACACTTGGTTTGACTGCCTGTTCCGAACCCAAATTCGATTGCTCCCCCTCCCCCTTCTGGATTGTGTTCACTCTGTATTGTTTGATTCCAAACCGTGCTGTGTTTGCGTTTACCCGTTGCTTGGTGGTAACAATGCAGGCGAAGCCGGCAAAATGCTTAAAGCTTCTCACCTCACTTTTATATTTTGTTTTTTGAACATTAAACTGTATATTCCATTCCAACATTCCAATTATGCGAATATGGAGGGATTACACAAGCAGGGATAAGTGATGATGCCCCCTGTTGAAGAGACACTAGCCAGCTATCTCTCTCATCAGGCTCCAGTCTTGTCATCCAAGTTGCTGCAGACCATCTCGCACTTGATTGGCAAGGTGTATGCGCCAGCGAGTCAGGCTGGCAGTGCTTTGACACACCTCTTTCCCGAGGTTTATGCATGGTTAGTGAAAAAAGATATTTAAGTCACTGAAATAACATCATAAAACACCAAAGAAAGAATGTGAGGAGATTTAAAGAATATATATATATATATATATATATATATATATATATATATATATATATATATATATATATATATATATATTAGGTTTGGGCAAAAATACATCAAAATGTATTTTAAAATAAAATACCAAATACCTTAATTTTAAATGTATCAAAATAAACTACAAAATACAGGAGCCACACCATGTATCAAAATAAACTACTGTATTTTTGTATTTTGAAAATACTACAAAATACTTTTACAAGGGAGCATGAAATTTCTTCGCAAACCTTCCATCAGTTGGCCCATTTGATCTGTCCCTTCACCATTACACTGACTTGATTAAGTAAACAATGTTTGATAGCAACAGCTTTTCTTTGCCCGAGTCATGCAATAAATCTGACATATGCAACCAGTTAAAGGCACAAATATGTAGCATTTTTAGATTAAAATATTCAAAAACCACTAAAACAATGTTATATTTTTTGTTGACTTGTGTACTTACATTATCCCAAATGTTTCCAAGAAATTCTAAATCCAGAGAAATAAGCAATTTTAACCAGGACACACACCGTGTCCGTGTGTCGCCTATCAATGACATCATTACCCTCGATTTCCCGTTTTATTTTGTTGAAAAATCATGGAAACATCAAAGACACTTTAGTGCTGTATATTATGAGTTTTATTAGACAGGGAAGCAACTGTTTGGATACAATAATCGACAGAAAACTCATCATGTTATATCACTTAACACATTAAATGGTTAGTTCACCCAAAAATGAAAATTCTTTTATTACTCATTTATTTCTCACTTTTTTCTCATTTATTACTCACCCTCATGCCGTTCCACACCGTAAGACCTTCCTTAATCTTCAGAACACAAATTAAGATATTTTAGTTGAAATCCGATGGCTCAGTGAGGCCTCCATAGCCAGCAATGACATTTCCTCTCTCAAGATCCATTAATGTACTAAAAACATATTTAAATCAGTTCATGTGAGTACAGTGGTTCAATATTAATATTATAAAGTGACGAGAATATTTTTGGTGCGCCAAAAAAAACCAAAATAACGACTTATATAGTGATGGCCGATTTCAAAACACTGCTTATGAAGCATCGGAGCACAATGAATCAATGTATCGAATCATGATTAAGATCACGTGTCAAACTGCCAACGGCTGAAATCACGTGACTTTGGCGCTCCGAACAGCAGATTCGACACGCTGATTCATTGTGCTCCGAAGCTTCCTGAAGCAGTGTTTTGAAATCGGCCATCACTTTATAAGTCGTTATGTTGTTTTTTTTTGGCGCACCAAAAATATTCTTGTGGCTTTAAAATATTAATATTGAACCACTGTACTCACATGAACTGATTTAAATATGTTTTTAGTACATTAATGGATCTTGAGAGAGGAAATGTCATTGCTCCCTATGAAGGCCTCACTGAGCCAGCGGATTTCAACTAAAATATCTTAATTTGTGTTCCGAAGATGAACGAAGGTCGTACGGGTGTAGAGCGACATGAGGGTAAGTAATAAATGACAGAATTTTCATTTTTGTGTGAACTAACCCTTTAAGGGCCAGATTTACTAAACGGGGCAAATTGCCGTGAGAGCGCAATTCCACAAATGTGTTGATGGGAGTGGCAAGTTTTGCACATGATCTGCTGACATGCAAATTAAAGAACACAGACACAGTCAGATCATTTACATAATGACTACGCAATCTACCAAGAGCAGTGCAAATTAGAGTTGGGTTGCAAATAAACAGAGCTTAATCCTGATGCTGATGTTCTCATCAGGTGCGGGTCGACACAGGCGCAACTTAACATGTAATCTGACAAACACATACACATATACTATATAGGCCTATAGGCCAACATAGCATGGCAAACGATATGTTTGGATAAGGTCTTACTCTGGCATTTCAAAGAAATTAATAATCCTTCTACCACGCGCTCTCTGTTCTCCGCGGTGTCTCCTCCTAACAGCAACAATTGCAGCCATGTCACATAATAGGTTCAGACATGCTTTTTTAGGGCGTTAAATAATGGTGTAAATACCAGTAAATTGACAAGCGCAAACATTAGTAAATTGCATTGTGTGATTAATTTAAATACTCTCCTCCCATAAGTTTTGCATCTGAAAGGGAAACTCCTAAAAATGCATATGCAATAAGGTCAGCCACAAACACAACTCGGTCCACGCGTTTTCAGCGCTAATTTTATACTGCGTGTCTTTAGTAAATCGCGACAGTAGTTTTTTAATGCCAAAAGAGGGTTTGCACTGGCACAAGCTGTTAGTAAATCTGGCCCTAAGTCTTTTTGTTTGAATCTCGTTTTCTTGATTTATCGCGAGTACCATGTTTTACCATGACTAATATTGATCTAGCTTACTGCAGTGTGCAACAAGTGTCTCAAAGCAGCCGCTGAGCGAATGCACAGAGTAGCACTATACCAATTTTCAACATACAAATGTATCTAATATGATAAGTAGCGCTGCTTTACCCTACGTGCACATGACCGAAAGAAGCGGAAGCGGCGACTGTGGCATAATAAAAGATCCGCTGTTGTCGAGCTGTGTGTCGCACTCGTCTCTCATTAGTAATCGCTCCAGTGGGCTCGTTACTGCTCTCACAGCATTCGGTCCTGCTCTGCTTCATACTACAGTAACGTTAATAATCTCTCCATAAACAAGATTTCTGCCTGAGTCCTGTCCCGATTCTTTTCCACCGACTGTAGACGTGAAGACAATACATCCCATGTTTCCGTGAAATCAAGGTGTCATCGAGCTTCGCCTTTGTTTTGAATTAGCGATCTTTAGAGGCGAAAATTTACACATTGTGGCTTTAACAGAACAAATATTCACATATCCCTGTGATTTCCCAGATGAAGGTTAGTTTTAAAGTAACCAACAGTATAATGTTTGCAAATGACTCATAATTGTATCCTAATTTAGTTACTTGGTGTTTGGTAATGAAGGGCCTACTTTGCATCAGCAACACTGACTCAAAGAGAAACAAGTCATTCATAAGAAGACAACTCATGGCACCTGTATTCGTAGCAACTAGTTTTTAACCAATTAATCATTTGATTGTTAATCATAAATATAGGGGGTTGCTGCTCGGTAATGTTTTCAAGAACATTATGTAAATTGGTATACTATTTAGCCTAGGCTACCAAAACAAACACCAAAACTTAACATGAACTGTTAAAAATTATAGCAATTCATGCTAAAAATTGATGGAAAGCTGGCAGCCTGCACGTTTCTTGACCACCTTCTTCCATATGGATCAATTTTCTGTTCTGATCGCAACAAGTCTCTGCAAACTATAGAATAGGCACCAATCAGAGGCCGCAATTTTATGATGTCATGTAGACTTCTTACAAAGTATTTTACAGTATTTTAAAAATACAAAAATACAAAACACTAAAGTATTTTGATACAAAATACAAAGCCATTTTCATCAACCCTATCAAATACAAATTACAAAATACTATTTTGTATTTGAAATATGTATTTGAAATACATGTATCATAAATACTGCCCATCCCTGCATACGAAGCATGCTTACACACACACACATTTTGTTTTTGCAATGATGAGTGGACTTCCGGTCGAGCTGGGTACGCTGGCGCATTTGGCTGCCTCTCCGCTCCCCGAATAGATAATTTAGAAGTTTGCTATGTAAACATCTAAAGTTTACTTAAGTTGCAGTTGAGGCCTCCGCTGTTTTACCTCTTCTATCATCTTCCGTTTATGCCATGATGCGGTGTATTCTGCCTATGTACACTGGGATTTTGCTTCTATTGGTGTTGGCCTGGAGGCTTTCGATTGGCTTTGTGGACTCACAGGTTGGCCTGCTTGGAGCTGGTGTTGATGCAATGAATATGGCCTTACAGTACACCTCCCTCCGGCTGTTATCCCTGAAGCGGAATTATTATCTGTCTAAAGACACCTACGACCACTGTGACAGGGCTGGATTGTTGCGGCCCAAGCGGTACATTCATTGGAGCTCAGGACGAAACTATGTCTCTTCCTCGTCGTCTTCCATCCCAGTTTTGAACTGCCGATGAAGAACTAGAAGACCGTCTTATTCTGATGTTGATTTTACTAACCTATCAGTTCTGCTGGGTGAGTTGAAATCCTGTGCTGCGGTGACTGCAAGCCCTTTAAATGCCGTGTTATTAAACGTGTGCTCTGTGAACAATAATCCTTTGCTTCTGTCGGATTTTATCATGGACAAAAAACTTGTTTCTTACGGAAACTTGGCATAAACAGGACGATGGTCTTCTTTTTAATCAGCTGACTCCAGCTGGCTTTGGGCTCTTTGATGTCTCGCAGACCACAGGAAGAGGTGGTGGTATTCTAGCGGTCTATAAACTGCAATACAAGATACACCCTGTGTCTGTACCTCTTTTTAAAACATTTGAATGCCTGGTTTTAAATGTATCTGCTTCTCATGCTGCTCACCATGCTGCTATGGTCACTATTTATAGACCTCCAAAACCAAATAAGGATTTTTTGTCTGAGTTTGCTGATCTATTGTCCATATTGTCTGTCAAATTGAAGAGAATTTTGATTCTGGGTGATTTTAACATACATGTAGATCAGAAAGCCTGTGGCATGGCCAAGGATTTTCTCTCACTCTTGGACTGTTTTTAATCTCTCTCAGTTTGTAAATGTTCCCACTCACTGTAAGGGGCGTACATTGGATTTACTCATTGCAAATGACTCTTTTCTCTCTAATTTTTCTGCTGTGGATGTTGTCCCCTTGGTATAATGATGATTTGCGTTCCCAGAAGGCAGCATGTTGGAAATTGGAGCGAAAGTGGCGTTGCTCTGGTCTAAATGTGTTTCATTAAGCTTGGAAAAGCTGTTTGGCACACTACAGAGTAGCTATTGAAACTGCAAGATCAACATATTTTTATAATATTATTGAAAATAATCAAATTAATCCTAGACATCCTAGCTTTTTCACACAATTAATAGTCTACTTAATGTAGATGGTGTCCGTTCTTTGACTTCATCTGATTGGTTGTGCAATGAGTTTCTCAAATTTTTCAGTGAGAAGATTGATAATGTTTGCACAAATATTTGTAGATCTTCTGGGTCTGCTGTTCAAACAGTTACTACATCAAGCTTTTCTGGCACTCCATTTTCCTGAGTTACTCTGCAAGCAGGTTTCTCGTATGAAAGCTTCCAATTGCATACTTGATCCTATGCCTTGTAGTCTATTTAAATCTTGCTTTGGTCCTTTATGTCCCTCAGTTCTTGCTATAATAAATGACTCTTTGTCAACTGGTGTGGTGCCAGCAGCACTTAAAACTGCTGCTGTCACACCCATTTTAAAAAAGAAAAATTCTGATGTGAACGTTCTTTCAAATTATCGCCCAATTTCAAATCTTCCATTTCTGGCTAAAATCTTAGATGGTGTGGTTGCGGCCCAACTGAACAATCACTTAATTGAAAATAATTTATTTGAGCCCCATCAAACTGGATTTCAGAAACTGCACAGCGCAGAGACCGCGTTGGTTAAAGTCACTAAAAGCTTCAGACTCAGGCTCCCTGTCTCTTCTCATTCTCTTGGATCTTAGTTCTGCCTTCGATACTATTGATCATGTATTGTTACTTAATTGTCTGGAAACTGTATTTGGTTTGTCAGAGACAGTTCTTGGCTGGTTTAGGCCTTATCTTACTGACTGCAGTCAATTTGTTTTTATGGGTGGCTATAGGTCCAAAGTTGGTTCTGTACATGCTGGTGTCCCACAGGGGTCCGTATTGGGTCCCTAACTTATTAGTATGTATATTTATCCACTTGGTCAACTACTTAGATCTCTAGACCTTAACTATCACTTTTACGCTGATGATATGCAGATTTATATCCATTCAAGGCCAGGTCAACATGTGGACATTGTGCATCTTTCCAACTGTGTCACTGAGATCAAGATTTGGATGTCTAATAATTTTCTGTCTTTAAATGGCTCTAAAACGGACGTTATGCTTCTCGGCTCTCCTCATCAACTGCGAAATGCTGGTGGTTCTCTTACTTTGTCTGTTGATGGTTTTGACTTGGCAAACTAAAAAATCTTGATGTCATCTTTGATGCCACGCTGTCATTTGAGCCTTTTGTTCAGAATACGGTTAAGACATCCTTTTTTCACCTCAGAAATATAGCATGTTTACGTCCTATGTTGTCCTTTGCAGTGGCTGAGAAATTGATCAGCTCTTTTGTCTTTTCACGTCTGGACTAATGTAATGGTCTTCTAGTTGGAGTATCTAAATCATTACTCAACAAACTTCAATATTTAAAAAATTCGGCTGCTAGAGTACTGTCTGGGGTCAGGGCTGGTGATCATATTACCCATCTTGAAGTCTTTGCACTGGCTCCCTGTCAGGTATCGTATTGATTTTAAAGTCCTTATGTTAACTTATAAGGCTTTACATGATCTGGCTCCTCAGTACTTGACTGATCTTTAAATGCCTTACACACCATGTCGAAATCTGCGTTCCTCTCAGAGTGGACTCTTATTTGTTCTTAAGAACATTTTCTTCTTATGCTCCTAAGCTTTGGAACTCTCTCCCAGCTGACATCAGGGAAGCAAATACATTAGTGACTTTTAAATCTCTTCTCAAAACATTCTATTTTAGGATTGCTTTTACTTGATTAATCATTTTAATCAAATAGATTTTTTTTCTATTTCTTTTTAAAAAAGCCACTTTTAAAGGCGCTTTTTAAAATAAAGGTATTTATTATTATTATTACATAAACAAAAAAATCTTTTTTTTCAGGTCACAATGTAATTGTAATGTTGTCTTACTGCAAAGACATATGTCACATGAACAAATTAAGTGGTAAACCTTGAAAAAATGTCATTTGTAATGTTATTATTAGGATTTATATAGTTTAAAGGGATTTTAAATAACAAAACATTGAAACCTTGAAACCTTGAGCTATATTAGTGGCCTTCTGCTGCCATCTGGTGGCAGTAAATGACAGTATCAGGCAATTCACTATAAAAAAAATATGGTTTTAAAGGTTTTTTGACAGGTGTAGCACCACCCATTGCCGATCTCCACCACTTTTTTGGGGTGTCCTCAGAGTGTGTCCATACATATGTGCGCTAATTTTGGTGAAAATACCTCATTTTGTTTTTAAGTTATAGACACTTATATATAAGAGAGCATAAAAAATGACCCATGAAAGACTTTGATTGAATTTTTTTGCCACTTCCTATAAAAATTTTGACATTTGGGCTTTAATATCTAGTAAACCAACTTAGGTTCCGTGTTTCCTACGGTGGTTCCGTCTCGATCAGAACGGTTTTGAAGATATTCACAAAAGTTTTTTAAGCGGTAATTCACAGCGTAGCACAAACCATAAGCCGAAACCTGGCATGTCTGGTATCGTTGGACTCGGCAAGGATTCAGGAGTAAAGATATAACTCCCGTGAAAATAAGTCAACTACACACAGAGTTATATACATTTTCATCCAAAACCATTAAAAACACATTTTTTAAAACGTTTTTTGACAGTTATAGCGCCACCTATGTTCCGATCTTGATAAAAGTTGGCATGCTTCTTTAGAGTCATATGTTGCATGTGTTCACCTTCTTTTGTGAAGTTCTGAGTTTTCATTAACAATTTATAGGCTTTTGAGTATATTTGGCCATGCCCATTATGTAAATGACCCTGTTATAGTGACCCAAGGGGAAAAGTTCAACTTTTTTTGATAAATATTGATCTAGAGAGTCCAGAGAATTGTCCAGCACTGGTTTGGTCCCGATCAGGTGAAAAAACTAGGACTAGTTCTCAAAAGTAGGTTTTATTCACAATTAATTAATGAACGATTTGATTGACAGCATTGGTTCTTGAGGCAGAGTTGTTCAGCATGAGTAAATCTATCAAATGATATGCATATTGTGTGGATCTGTGAAACACCACGTGATTACAGAGGCGTAAAATCTCATTAGCGCCAACTAGTGGCCGATTTCTTTCAAAATTCTGACAGACCTCTAGGCCCATGAGTTGATCATGCACACCGAGTTTCGTTCCGATCGGCCTCCGTTAACCTTGTCTAATAGGTGCTCAAACTTCATTGGCCGATGGCGGCTATGTTTTTTGAGATACACCAATGTCTGCATAGACTATCATGTCCCCTTGGACCAAGACACTGCATGCCAAATTTCAAGTCGATTGGTTGCGTAGTTATAGCTATTTCCATGTTTTTCTTTGTGTTATAGTGCCACCTAGTGGCCAATCACTGCGAATTTTTTATCGTGACCAAAAATTTAGCCCCTACACGTGTACAGAGTTTGGTGCAAATATCTAATTTTTTTCTCGAGTTATACCCATATTAGTAAAAGTGGCTCTGCCCTCATCATACGTTTTGGCGCCCCTTAGCAACCGTGAATCAAAATTTAAACTTTTTTTTTGATAACTTTTGATATTCAGACTCCAGAGAACATATCTACACTGGTTTGGTTCCGATTGGGCGAAAAACCTAGGACTAGTTCGCAAAAGTAGATTTTGGATAAAATTCAAAATGGTGGAAAAATGTGCATACCGGAAATGAAATCGGAGATATCCACCTGTTTCCGGGAGGCGCTACTGTAAAAAAGAACGTGGGTACAACTTCCGGTGAGGCGGCGGAAGTAGCATACCAATTGTATTTTGTGTGTTAATTAGCGAAGAGGCTAAGCGTTTTTTGGATCATTGTTTACTTTGTAAAGTTGCAAACCTTTATGAGAGATGTCGTTATGACGCTCAGGGACATTATAGTTTAGTACAATTATTAGATCATTAATAATAACACAATACAATAAACAATTTCAGTGCCTTTAATTGTCCTTACTTTACTGACCTTCCACAAAAGTGCTGCTGCATGACTACAAGAGCAAGCATCCTGGCCCTGCAATACATGAACAACCCGCTGTCTGTTCTTCACCTTTCACTGATGCTAGCATCAAAGCCTTATGATGTGATATTTTACTCCTACTGGTGTTGTGCGTGCCAGAGCCAGTCGCGTTTCCACTGTCATATATGCGATGCTAAAGGCTACTTATGCTAAACCATTGCAATAATACATAAACACGTTTATGGGAAATACCAGAGACTCCTTGAGGAACGTAGAAAACTCATGTATGATTATAATCGCATATATATTTGGTTTAATGTTTTCTGTCTCTTCCCTGTGCCTTTGTTGATACCGGACTAATGCATTCACATGTCACACACACTTGGTTAACTCGTATAACTCATAACTCCTGTTTTCCTCTCATGAGCTCCCTCTGTTGCTCTGGCTGAAAGAATAACAGTAAACTGTATTGAGACGGGAGAGATCGGATTGCAATCTTCGCATAACTACGAGGAAAATGAATAGAAATGCTCAGAAAAGTGATGTAAACAAATTATATTTTATCAATATACTTATAAATGTTTACGCCTTTGTATTTAAAAAGCCTTAATTGGAGTTGTTTTGTCCATTCTTGTGATCATAAATAAATGGAAGCAGACGCAGCTGAATAGGTATGTGTTCTCTTTTTATGTGAATATAAATATCAGTTAGATTCAGCATGATTGATGTGCACTCCTGACAAATTACTGTTACTGTTTTTATTGTAAAACATTCAAATATTGATGCTGGAATCTTAAATTTTTAAGTAAAGGCCAAACTTCAGCGAGTTTCGATCGCTAAATCTTGAATGACTGTCAACAGTCACTTGTTTATTTCGAACCGGAAGATGCTCCCACTTTTGACACAAGGCCTCATGGGGCGTAGGAAACTTGTGGATATGTTTTGTTTGTTTTGAGCCAAGGATTACAATGATATAAGACACTTGAGTCTATGACAAACAGTCTATGAGTTATGAGTTGTTTCGCATTTTTGATTGCTGTAGCGCCACCTATAACTTCTGTGGTTCTCCCCAAATTGAGGACTATCATCTTGCAGAGTTTCAAGTCTCTAGGCCTTACAGTTTGGGCTGCATGATTCGTTTTACGGCGGAAGAAAAATAATAAAAATCCTTACAATTACAATAGGGTTTCAGCACTTCGTGCTTGAACCCCTAATAATAATAATTAAAGCTGCAAGCAGCATTTACCGGGGTTCAAGCACTTTAAGGCCTTTAAGCACATATGCGTAAAAAGGAATAGTTTTATTTAGTAAACATGTAACCAATTAAATCATAGAGGAACTGTTATGATATATGCTAAAACAAACACAGAAAGAAAAGGTTTAAACAATAATACTTGGTACATACTAAGCATGCTTACACACACACACACACACACACACACACACGTTTGTTTTGTGAATTGTGGGGACTTTCCATAGGCCGCAATGCATTTTATACTGTACAAACCGTACTTTCTATCCCCCTACCCTACCCCTAACCCTAAACCTAACCATCACAGGAAACTGTGCACACCTTTATTTTCTCACAAAAACATCATTTAGTATTTTTATTAATTAATTTACATTGTGGGGACCGGTGGCTGGTCCCCACAATGTAGGTGAACTCAGGTTTATATTACATCGTGGGGACATTTGGTCCCCACAATGTAATATAAACAAACTCACACACACACACACACACACACACACACACACATACATATATTTTCTTGAAGATTTAGTATTTGTTATACATGATAGGTAAAGATGTTTTCTGCAAATCTCAGTAAAACATAATTTTCAGGTTTCATTTTACTCATAATGTGGCATAACTGTTAAAACTAATACTCTAATTGAAATGTAGTGGTGAATTTTGACAAATAAATGACAGTAAATGTTAAAATAGTGATTTTATTAAGTCTAAATATGAATTCTAGAACAATATTAGTGATGAGTATGACAAAATTACTATTTTAAACAGCAGGTGGCAGCAGAGGACCTCTTATTGGCTCACTTTTATTAACTTTCATTTTAAAAGTGTCTGTTTTGTGTTAAGTTTATTTTCCTTGTTAACTCCATTAAAGAAATGTGCTAACACACACATTTTGTTGCAGATATGGATATTTGAAATCAATAATGAGGCAAGAAAATGCTTATTCCAGGTTTCCCCTTTTAAAATCATAATTTTCAGGTCTAAATGTAATTGTAATGTTATATTACTGCAAAGACATACGTCACATGAACAAATTAAGTGGTAAACCTTGACAAAATGTGGTTTGTAATGTTATTATGAGGGATTTAAAATGGCAAAACCTTGAAAGCTTGAGCTATATTAGTGGCCTTCTGCTGCCATCTGGTGGCACTAAATGACAGTATCAGGCAATTCACTATAGAAAAATATTGTTTTAAAGGTTTTTTGACAGTTATAGCACCACCTATTGCGCATTAGGGGTGTCCTCAGAGTGTGCCCATACATATGCGTGTTAATTTTGGTGAAAATATTTCATTTCGTTTTGAAGTTATAGACGCTTATATATATGAGAGCATAAAAAATGACCCATGAAAGACTTTGATTGGATTTTTTTGCCACTTCCTATCAAAATTTTGACATAACTTTTAGTAAACCAAATTAGGTTCCGTGTTTCCTACGCTGGTTTCGTCTCGATCAGACTAACGGTTTCGAAGATATTCGCAAAAAAATTTTAAGCGCTAAATCACAACGTAGCACAAACCATAAGGCGAAACTTACCATGTTTGGTATCGTTGGACTCGGCAAGGATTCAGGAGTCTAAAAACGTGACTCCCATGAAAATAAGTTGACTACATCCAAAGTTATTAGGGCCAAAGCCCTGTAAGGGGCTGAAGGCCCTATTGTTTTCTTTAGGATTATTATTATTATTTTTTTTTCTAAGTTTTTGGGGTTTTTGGGGCCCTTAACATGCTCAAAAACTCTTGAAATTTTGCACACGGGTCAGAACCCGCGGCCATTACAGCCGGAGAAAAGCTGGTACCCGGGTGTGGCAGAGGGGCTCGACAGCGCCCCCTTGAATTGAGTCAGAAAACGTGGTCTATATATCAAACGCGCTTGCACATACAAGTATAAAACTCGGTACACATATAGACTTTATCGGGCCGAACAACTTTCGTACTCTAATTTATACGTCACCTCAACAGGAAGTCAGCTATTATGGGTTGTTTGAAAAACGCATGCTCTGGAATTTGATATACTCTAGAGGGCTGCATTGGGTTTGGGCTCCCGCGGGACCCGCGGGACCCAACGCAAATCTCGCGGGAGCGGGCGGTTTTACCTTTGCTGCGGGCGGGAGTGGGCGGTCAGAAAACTTTGCGGGAGACCCGCGGGAAACGGTGGGATTTGGCGTGTAATAGAAACAGAGACAAATGAAGTTGAGAAGAAAATTAAAGCGGCTCTTTACTTGACAAAAGCAAAGCAAGACAAAGCAGACACTTGGAAACAATTCTTAAAATTCACGCGTTTTATTTTGAGCATTCTCGCATGATCTAGTGCACCGTCAGAGAGGGCATTCAGTGTGTGTGGGCGGATCATGGAAGAAAGAAGCACAAGTCTGCGACTGCAGTCAGTCAGCAATATACTTTCCCTTCACAGTAATATGGAGTAAGCAATGCAAATCCCAGTGATCATTCATTTGTTTAAGTAGGCTACGTTATTTTTATTTATTTATTAGTATTATTTATTTTCTTTGCAATAGCCTGTTAAGCAAGGCATTCTATTTATTTTATTTATTTCGTTTTGTATTTAATTTGTTTAAAGTATATTATGTGTTTATTTAATAAGTAAAAGTTATTTCGTATTGTACTTTGGCTTATTTACTTAAACTGTTATTTAAACTGCTTGTTTAGTTAATCGTTCGGTGAGTGTGTATGCAGTAGCCTGCGTTTAAAAACTGAGGTGCCGCTAGTTGTGGTTTTGTTAACGGTTAATGTTTTATAATGCTAATAAAAAAACACCCAATGTTTTTTATCACGTGTGGTGCTTTGGTTTTGAGGCTACTTCATCTTATTTAAACGCAATCATGTTTAAAGTCTGTTATTCTGGATGTTAACTTGAACGAATTTAGTCTGAGAGTATTTGTTTAGGCCTTTTTTACAAGCTCTGAGAGAAAGTCCGCGGGAGCGGGCGGGTTTGGACACAAACTTTGCGGGTGCGGGCGGGAGTGGAACACGCGGGTTGCGGGAGCGGGCGGTCCTGGTCAGATATTCAGCGGGAGCGGGCGGGTGCGGGTTAAGGAAATCAGTCCCGCGCAGGGCTCTAATATACTCCTCCTAGGCAATTAATCCGATCACCACCAAACTCGGTCAGCATGAAGTCAAGACATTGATGATGAAAAATTGCCAGCGGATTTTTGATATCTCGAACGGTTTGGCTGTGGCGAGGCAACAAATTTATGGCGAGAAAAGGGAAACAGGAAATGTGTTATAACTTCTGCATACATTGATTGATCTTTATGAAACTTCATGAGTGTGTTGGTTGTAATAGTCCGATCACATGGATGTGACTATTGTGAGTCAGAGTTATACTGCCACCAACTGGCAGCAGGAAGCGTGTCGCTTTCAAAATGCTTTGAGATCACCATCTTATTTTTATCCGATTTGCTTCAAACTTCACCACAATAATGTCAAAACATGTCAGATGTAGACCTTTGAAAAGAATTGTGATATCTCAAACATAGTTGCCTTGGCAACACGTCAAACTTTTATAATATTCTTGGGCGTTTTTGAAGCCGTTAACATGCTTCAAATTGGATGAAACTCGAAACACACATCTCATTATTGTCATACAGTAGATATGGACAAAGCCTTAGAAACGGGCGGGGAGCAGGGGCTCTGCAGCGCCACCTTTTGACAAAAGTGGGGGGTTTAGTTTAACCTACAGTCACCAAACTCGGTACACTTATTGTTCTCATTAAACTGGACAACTTTCTCATTTACAGTCATTAGCTCTGACCAACAGGAAGTCAGATATTTTGGTTTAAATGTGGATTTTTCAAACATTCTTACGCACACACTTAAGCTCTCTTAGACGTAGGGTCTCAGTCCCCCTACCCCCTCCCTCTGTGTGTGTGTGTGTGTGTGTGTGTGAGTGAAAGTGAGAGACAGAGAGACAGAGAGAGTTTTACAGCCTTGATCAGTTATTTAACCCTTTTAGACTCACTGTGCTTAAGAGTTTATTCCCAACCCTTACTCAAACACATCTGAAGCAGCTAATCAGGCCAGTTAATTTGTAGGCCACTGACAACATATTATTACATTATTAGTTTGATAATTAGGGTTAATTCAAATATAAAAACACACTGCAAAAGCATGCTTTTGGTGCATAAGATTGGGGCACAAACAACAGCTCAGGGAGGTCAAAAACATGAAGTGTGAGGATTATTGACTAGCCTTATTCCTGACTAGCCTACTGCGTTTCAAATTACGGGTTCCACTTCTGGTTTGGTGAACTTCCATTCAAAAAAACTGAAACTTATCGTTTCAAATCATATGGTTGCCCTACAATTAAAGCTTATCTGTCAGCTTGACTGAATCAGCTGTCAATTTCTTTCATGTTTTATTTTCAGACATCATGAGAATGACATAACGCTTGGTATTGTAATATGTTATAACAAAAATATCTATGGCAAGAGCTCTTTTCAGCAGCTGCTTTCTATCCTCCAGAATATTTTATTTTGTCTCTTTGCATACTGCTGTAATAGTATGAAAAAGGACAGCATATACTGTACATTTGTGGTCTGTTCTCTCTATATAATTTACAATACATCCCATTAATAATTCACTGGAATGCACAAAGAATCTCCTCAAAGCCTCACGTCTCTTTCCAGGTTTGTTTCACAGGTAAATACAATTTATTAAAATGGAAATCACTTTGAAATAGTATCACACAATGCTGAAGTTCATGACCTTTTTTATTAAGGCAATGTATTACATAATGCATATATATATATCACTATAGCATATGTTCAACCCATCCGTTATTGCTGTGGAAAAAATCACACCTTTACATGGGCTTGTTGAAATTACGTTGTTGATGCTTTCACACTTTTAAATGTCCATTTATTGTTCGTTGGTTGAAGGGTGAGTAGAATAATGTCATCTTATTATACCCAGTTTAAAAAGATCATAGTGTCTATCACTGACTGTTTACATTTTAACGGAAATTACTCCCATAATTCGTGCAAAGCGTCGTGGGGCGTTGGAATAAGGTGGATACAACATCAGCAATCACAGACATTCGCATTAAGGCTAAATTAGATTTCTCCGAGCACGGTTCAGTTTGCACAAATAACAGTATGTAATTTGCTCTAGAATTTTTTTTAGGGTTTGTCTGAGAAAAAACACAGACATGGCAGATTAGGATGATATTTTGCACTCATTGTTTGATTTAAATTAAATTACGATTGTATGTTTAGTAATTGAACCTGGATGAATTCAAAATGAAGGTACTATACTTCAGATCAGTAAAAAGATAAGAAAACTGTTAGTCTTTGTTTTTTTTTAAAGTTTGAATGACAAAATAGCTGTGTTAGGCACTGATTAAAGTGGATTGATTCTATGTTTTCATTGTATGAGTTTTAATGAACTTTAAAACTTGGAAAATAAAACTGCATTGTTTAGGGTACAATGCAATATTTTGTGTGTAGTTATTTATTTGTAAATATTATGATATAATCAATGTTAAAATAATAGTTTGGTATAACACAACATTTACTTACAGTGCACAGCCTTAATATGGTTTGAAAGAAATATGTGTATAAATTTAATAAGGTAGTAAAAGTAGGAGTAAAAAAAAAATCACGTATTTGTCATCTTAAAGGAGGCAAGCTGACAGGGAAATATATGTACGAAAATATTTGTTATTCTAAAACTTGATCTATAGTGGACAATTGTAGTGTAATAGCAGTCTTCTGGTAGTTGAAATGGTTAAAAGTTAATAATATGCTGTTTGGACCAAAAACACTAAAAACATGGCTGAAGTTTGAAGTAAAAGCTGCTGCAGTAAATGTGGTGTGATATTGACATAGTACTTTTATGTTTAACCGTTTTAAATGCTCATTGCCCGCCGTGCACAGTTGACCTGAAGCCACCGGCGGTGCCACCGGGCTTTGGCCCGTCATCGCTGCTCGCAGCTATATTATATATTTTCATCTGAAACCATTAAAAGCATATGTTTTTTAAAGTTTTTTCACAATTATAGCGCCACCTATGGTCCGATCTACACAAAAATTGGCGTGCTATTTTCTGAGTTCTGAGTTTTCATTTAGGCTTTAGAGGCTTTTGGGTATAATTAGTCACACCCATTTTGTAAATGACCCAGTTATAGTGACCCAAAGGGTAAAGTTAAACTTTTTTTTTTTTTGATAATTATTGATCTAGAGAGTCCATAGAATTGTCCTACACTGGTTTCGTTCTGATCGGGCGCAAAACCTAAGACTAGTTTGCAAAAATAGGTTTTTCACATATTTGATTTTGAATGAACGATGAACGATTGATTGACAAATGAACGATTTGATTGATAGTATTGGTTCTTGAGGCAAAATTGTTCAGCAGGTCTATCAAATGATATGCGTATTGTGTGGATTTGTTAAACACCACGTGATTACTGAGGCGTAAAACTCGTTAGCACCAACTTGTGGCCGATTTCTTTCAAAATTCTTACAGACCTCTAGGGCCATGAGTCGATCATGCCCACTGAGTTTCATTCCGATCGGCCTCCGTTAACCTTGTCAGTAGGTGCTCAAACTTCATTGGCCGAATGGCGGCCATGTTTTTTGAGATACACCAATGTCTGCATGGACCAAGACACTGCATACCAAATTTCAGTCAATCGGACTAACAGTTGCATAGTTACAGTTGTTTTCATGTTTTATTCAAGTTATAGTGCCACCTAGTGTCCAATCGACGCAATTTTTTTTATCGTGACCAAAGATTGAGCCCCTACACATGTGTACCGAGTTAGGTGCAAATATCTCATTTCATTCTCGAGTTATAGCCGTTTTAGTAAAAGTGGCTCCACCCTCATCGTACATTTTGGTGCCCCTTAGCGACCGTGAATCAAAATTTCTACTTTTTTTTTGATAGCTTTTGATATTCAGACTCCAGAGAACATTTCTGCACTGGTGTTTGAACCCCTAATAATAATAATAATAATAATAATAAAAATCAGTACAAATACAATAGGGTTTCAGCACTTCATGACCATAGACCATAAATAACTACATTTGTGGTGCCCATATGTGAGGCTAATCCAAAATCACTACAGCTTTTAAAGAACAAAGCCCTCAAAAAAGAAACTCTAAAAGGAAGCATACTACATTCATAAGAAAAAGTTTCAAAAGAAAAGGCTTGAGCTGGTCCACGAAGCTCCTCAGAGTGGAGGCCTAAATCACATCTCCCGGATTGAGAGGGGGCCTAACATAATCTAACTGTCCAGGTAGGCTCAAGGAGAGCCTAACTACCTTACACAGTATTTCCTGCTGCCTAGCAGAGCTCCAGGAGCGGAGGCCTTAGCATAGCGACTCTCCTATCGAGAGGAGGTCTGACAACGATCCACACTTCAGGATATTTGACGAGGAGGCTCAAAGAGAGCCTGCAACCCATAACTAATATCCAGCAGAGCTCAAGAGAGTGGAGGCCTCAGCATAATGATTTAAAGGTGACTCTCAAAAATGAGAGGAGGCCTGCAACATTTCACAATCTGGATATCCCACGAGGAGGCTAGATAGAACAACTCTGAAATACAAGAGGAGGCCTGGCGATGCTCAATATCAGCCAAGGAGGCTCACAGAGAGCCTGACGACTTAGCCAAAATAAAACTGTGCTCAGTGAGTGGAAGCCTCAGCATAACAACTCTCCTATCGAGAGGAGGCCTAACAACACTCTGCTCATAGGACATCAAGCGAGGAGGCTCTCAGAGATCCTACAACTCAAAATTGACATCTAGCGGAGCTCAGAGAGCGGAGGCCACAAGAAGAAAATTCTCAAACAAAAGAAGCCCATGAATATTTTTGCTTTCTGAGTGAAGCCCAAGGAAGTCGAAAAAACCTGGTAAAATCAAATAGTTACTAAGGAGGCTCAGAGGGAGCCTACCACTTAAACCGTAATTAGTTATAGTTACTAGTTACTTCTCACAAATAGTAACTGAGCTAATAACTGAGTTACATCATTATAAAAGTAACTTTACCAGGGAAAATAACTAAGTAACTTGGATGCCCGTAATATTAAATAAAAGTCTAAAAATAAATTATTCTTGATCCGACTCATGATCCGCTCTTGCTAACGACATGAAATTTCTCTGTATTGTACTACATGTTGGTAGCCATTGAAGAAAACGTAGTTTCATATTTATGTTTAAATAGTCCTATGTTATGTTTTAAATTAATCTATTTGATTATGAAAAGTGAACAGCATGAATAAGATGTATCATAAGATGAGCAATAAATGTCAGGAGTCATGGAGTGGGTCAGACATGATTTTGACCACTTCATTAAGTTTTGTTTTGTAGAAAGCCTTTCTTTAAAGTGAATTTCATTTTGTAAAAATTGTATCTTAATTTTAATCAATGTTTCATCAACCAGTTGCCTGGATTTAATAAATAAGAAGCAAATATAGCAGACAATATAATGGAGGTGCCGGCGCGATCACTTGCACTTGAACTAGAGCGAAATGAACCGAAACTCAGCATATAGGTTTTATAGACTCTTTCAGTTACAGTAGAGATGTCAATTCAAGCTATCACTTTATCAGCATCTAACAAGCCAGCAATTAGTGACCAAAATGTGCATCGTCTGACGTATTCTGACTGGAATTATCAAATGCACACTTTTAAGTTGACAGTGGTTTAAGCTCATAACCTTTGTTTATTCATGCCCATTTCATTCTCCACCATTAATATATATGTAGCGGTTGTACAGTTATTAATCAATTTATGGGTTATATTATATATGAATTATAATAAATCATAAAGCTTTATGATCAATTATGATGCATATATCAACCCAAGGGGGAATTAAATATATATTGTGAATTAATTACAACGAATTATAATCAATCACATATATGATTAGTTCTTGTTTAATAATTATTTAGAGAAACTACGTTCGTCCAGCAAACCTAACTCCTCCTAGAATGTTATAAGTGGAGTTGTTCTCTGGCCACGAGAACAATTCCTATTATAGCATCAAAGCCTAAAGCGATCAAAGAACGTTAAAGTGACCTGGTTTTGGTTGAAATGAGCAAAAAGAACAATCGAGCATGAATAATGTGTTTAATATATGCAAACTACGACTACAGAGGTTATACGACTATACATTAAGATATACACATATATACAAGAGTGAAAGTAGGAAAGAGAGAAGGCAAGTAAGCAAAACCTAACAGTCCTTGAAAGCCAGCACAGAAATCAGTTTCATGATCTAAGATTCAGAAACGGTACTTGCGTCAGTTTGCTTGCTGGTTTCAGTTCAGTGCTGCTGCAGTTCATTGGCTTCTTCTGTTTCCGCGGGAGGGTTTGAACTGAGGCCGTGAAAGTTAGTTTCGCCAAAGAGATGGTGGTCCCGATAGATGAGCGCGATGGAAGCGCATCGCCGTGACGTCCGGGAGAGACGTGCATGAGTGGGCGATGGATGATTCAGGGCAGTCGGGAGAACACACGGAAGAATCCTGGTGCTCCTCTTTTATGACAGATAAGCCGACACACCTCCTTGAGGTCGAATAGCCAATGACATTGGTGCAAAGTTGGCGGGCAAGCTCTTCCTTTGTCTGGTCTCCTAGCTGAATTTGCATAATTGATGACTATCAGATCGGATTTCGAGATGGAGTACTTTTTTTCACAATATCATTAAACAAAGAGAACAATGCCTTTGACAGCCATGTGATATACATAGGTGAACGAGGCGTGAGGAGAGCTTTACATAGACACCAAGCTTATGTAAGAAAAGCGTATAAAAGAAGTTATGGTTTACAGACAAAATTCCATCATTAAAACTAAAACTAACTCAACTACAGTTATTTAAACTAAGTCTAAACATTAGGAAACATGCATACGCTTGAGATACATGACGGGTACATTTTGGCATAGTTATATTTTACATATACAGTCAATAATGTATGTTTGTGTGTTTTTGTGTGTGTCTGTGTGTGTGTGTTGGAATTTGTCTGGTCAGTCTCTGGGCCCACACCCGCTCCTTTTGAAGTCTCCAAAATTAGGAAGTTGGAGTTTTCTGTTTAACCTCACGGGTCCACAAACCTGCCAAAAGTCGCAGTCGGCCGGAGCCGATTTAGTGATTTAAAAACACAGTTCATCAGGTTAAAAGCGTTCTGAAAATTCCAAAGTTTATTGACTCTGAACGGATCCATCCAGACGTTACAGTTGGATTTTGTGGGGCCCCCTGGGCAGTGGGGGCCCCTATAATTGTCACCACCTTTCACCCCACCAGCGACGGCCCTGGTCACAAGTACCAAAATAAGCGCCTTCCTGCGCTTAAACTGTCAAATACATACAAAAGTATGTCAAAACCAGCGGCACAGGCAATCTTGGCGAGTACACAGATAACACGGTCAGTTTTTAATCGTTAAATAGCTAAGAAAGTGAACCCATGTTGTGTGTGACAATATTGGGTCCGTTGAACACCGTTCATAAACTGGACAGCAGTCCAATATTCCTGCTGCTGTCTGTCATGTTAATCAAAGAACAAAAGACAAAGAAAATCACTTTCTGCTCTTGATTGAATACGTTTTATAACTTTAATGGTAAGAATTATTTACAATAAAGACTACAGAAATTAAGGTAACCAATGCAAAATAACACAATGTGTTATTTTACATTTGATTACTTTAATTTCTGTAGTATTTCTTACCTGAATAAAAACCCAGTTAACCTGAAAAACTTAGGCCCCGTCCACACGGAGACGCGTTTCTGTGAAACCGCACAAATTTTTTATCGGATAGGCGTTTCGTCCACACGGATCAGGCTTTTTCAAACAGTGAAACCGCTATTTTTTGAAACCGGGTCCCAGAGTGGATAAATTTGAAAACGCCGTCTTTGCGTTATCGTGTGGACGGGGCAATCCGTATATTTTCTGAAACGATGATGTCATCACCCCACGTGTCGACCCTAGTCAGACGCGCTAACACCACAAAACAGCACCAACAACAGCAATAGCAGACTCTACATGCTTGTGTTCCTGCTGCAGAAGCTACAGAGCCAAAATAAAGCGTTATTTCAACAACGCTATACTGTTCATTCAAACACTAACAAAAAATCGGAATCGGCCAAGAAAATTGCAATCGGTGCATCTCTACTAAAAAGCCTCTGAATCCATCTAAATATCTCTATGAACAACAGCATATCAAAACAGATAAATCAACTCATCAGCTTACAGTGTTTAAGTCTCCTCAGCTTTCATTGTCAATTGTGCTCCCTATTGTTGCTGGCAACCATATGCTGTAAAAGCTGGCAACCCACTTCTTTGAACGAGGGGGCGGGCCAAACAATATTTTGAATTTGGACTGCACTACCTATTTTGAACACTGGGTGTCATTCCTACATAGAGCCCCTTTAACTACATTGTTGGAGAATCTAACTAGCTAGTTGCTCATCTGTCATTAAAACTGTTGTTAGTGATGTCACGTATGTGGTGAATGATGACTTCTTCTAATTGGTTCAAGATCACCAAATCACCAAAATATCAAGGCAAATTTGATGGCTTATGTCATGGCTTCTCTTTTTTCTTTATCCTTCACTGTAATAAGGCAGATAAACAGAAAGTGTGACTGTATGAAATGGATGTTTTTCAGTAGTGTTCTGGTTTTTTTTTTTTTTTAAGGAATTTCACAATTAGCACAATAGGTCAATAATCATGTGTTTTAGTTTAAATTTGTATTATACTGTGTACGTTTCCTGCAATAATAATAAAAAAAGTCATACATGTTAAAATGATGTGAATAAGTGAAATATAATTTGTGTTAACTGGTCCTAGTTTCATGCAATGAACTGCTGTCACAGTGTTTTACTGATGTATGCAAGTTCATCTGCATTTACACCAAGAATTTTTCTCTTAACATCTTAACCACTCAGGTTTGGAGAGTTTCAGGAATTATAGCCCACTAATATAAGGAAATTTAACTGATATTTTACTAAATGTTGTATATTCTGTCACTTCCTGTAGGGAATATTCTCCAAGTCCAACTTCAGGTTGTCAAAGTGTTTTTTGCCAGAGGAGAGGAGTGTGTTGGCGCTTTACTGCACCAGCTGTCTGATCATTGCACTGATAACACTCATCCATCTAAAGATGTTCAGAAGATCACTGCACTTGACAAATAGCTTTCTAGCAAAGTACAAGACTTTGTAACATGCACAAAACACAGAGCTTCTGAGTTACTACAGCTGCGTTTTAAAAAACTGAGCTCATGTTCACAGAAACAAGCAAATGTTGAGAATCAGTGAGTTTCCTGGTTTGGATGTTCCAAACCCGTGTCTTATCTTTGAATGATTTTTCATGCACAATTAAAACTGTGAAGTAGTATTTTATTGTTAGTATTATTTTTCAATTTCTAATTTGCATTGGTCAAAACTCTTAGTCAGCAAAACAGAAATCTGTGTGGACAAACTGGCACCAATTTTTAATGTTCACACAAAAATGCATTCAATGATCATATCTCCCAAAAACTCTTGTCATTCATACCACCTGTAAAACAATTTATTTGCAGCACATTTTTCAAATGTTTAATAGACTGCTGTAAACACATTAAACAAAAAATTCTGTATCAAAAATTATACAGCAATTATATTGAAATATACAGCAAAACATTTACAATATTCCAAAGATGGCTAATTGCAATTACTGACTACTACTTTTTTTTGTAATATTTTCAGCCCTGGTTTTTCAAGATTGTTGTTGTTGTTGTTTGTATTATATGCATAAATGCAAAACATGCAAAAACCAAATTGCAGCATTTCTATTACATATGCTTTATTAAAAAGGTGTTATTTGTATTCTGCTATGACATCAATTTATGTGAAAAATCATTTAATAAAATTACATAATGTAATGCTCTGTTAGTGGTGCTGTTTTTTTACAGTTAAGTGTGTTCTTGTTGAACTAGCTATGTTTTGGTGATTTGAGCAAGTTTTGGAATATAGTTTTGGATAATCAATATTTGCTGATTATCAAATGAAAAGAAAAAAAAAATCAATTCAATTCAAAGGCAAACAAGTTTCTTTTAGAGGTATTTTATTTGCAAAATTACATTTCTTCCCACATCTCCATTTTAAACAAAGACTAAGGTCTTCTAATGTGCCTCGTTATTAAAATATTCGTTAAGAAATGAAAAAGAAAGAAATCTTATAATCCTTGAAAGCCAGACACAATTTTTTTTATTATTATTTTTAATAGTTCTTTATTGTCACTCATAATTTTAGTTTCTGAAATAAGTTTGAACATGTAAAAGCTGCAGAGGAGAGAAAATAAAGCCTATCTACCAGTGTTACAGCCACTCACAGCCTAAAGTTACGTCACACACTGTCCCTGCACTTCACCAGTTAAGAAGTGAACCGCAAAAGTACAGTCAAGGATCCAAATTAACAATTTATGGGGCATTTTGCATGGACTCAAGTGCGTAGGTTTTAAATATGAGGAATCTAGGCAGTCGCTCGTGTTTAATATATTGAATATTTCTCTCAAAAATTAAAATTGTTTCATTTACTCAACCTCTGGTTGTTCTGAATCTGCATGCTAATCTTATATTAATCTTTTGAATACACAAATGACATTTTTGATTTTTCATGCAGTTATTTCTGTACATCTGATTTACAAATGATGAAAAATATAAAAATTTTTGGGGTGCACTATTAATTTAACTTATAACTGCCCCACTGGTGAGTGAGAGAGACTGTATGGACCCACTCAAGCTGTGAGGTTTACACTATCAGTGCTCACATTCACAATGCCAGCGCAGTCAGCATGCGCTCAGGGCGGCCAGTAAGAAATCACTAGTCTTACTTCCTCATTCTTTCTATATTATGCATTTGTATATGCATAGCTATGCATACAACCTCGCTAAACATTCATAAATATGTATACATATAGGCACACATATTATTATGAATAATTGTACATATATATTTATAGAATATATGTTTTCACTTTTTTATAAATGTATATGTACACATAGAGCGCAGATTTACAGTACAATGTGGTATAGTATCTGCATGCGTATGTGCGCACACATGCAATCACACATATCTACACGCTTTCACCGGCACGACCCTGCGTACAGTCTGCATATACGCGGCTTCTAAAAATGTGCCCTACCTGAAACAACAGTAGGACAAAATTTTGGAAATTTGAAAAGATTTCCAATGTTTTAAAGCTGAGTCCGTTTGACGAAAACAGAAATTCAAAGAAAGAATTTTAAGACATATTGTATTTGCAGTTTCTGAACAAAGTGGTTAATTTTGCATATTGTATACAATATTTTTTTGCCCAATTTTTTTCATTTTATAGTAAAAGACATTAAGTAGCTTTATAAACCAGAAAAACTCAGTCTACATATTTCCCATCAGCACGCTGTGCTGCATGTAATATTTGACATCAAGCTGTACAGTGCTGTCCAATCACACATACTTCATCCTCATTTACAGGTACAGCCATATTCAAAGGCACAAAGAGCTTCTACAAGTCAAAGTTTTGTCTTTCTTGTTGAAGTTATACAAAATAACATTTTGCAGTCCTGTACAAGATTGAGCGACCTTGCACATTTTTAGGATTAACAAAACAAACCCCCTAAAAATATATTGTGTTTTTCTTTTCATCTATATTTAGGACTACCTCCCAAATGGGGACTGCCCATTGTAAAGGAGGCATATGTTGGCCAGTGGCGGTTCTCCCAAGATGGACGCCTGCTGCTGCAAAAATGCAAATTCCACAGGCCCCTGCTCCTATTCTACGCTCTGTGCTCTTTAATTGGTTACAAACTCCTATCTAGCCCTGAAGTCCTTTCTGCACGCTTTGCAGAAAAAAAGGCAGTTAAAAATGAAACTAAACTAAAAAAGGTGGAAAAAAAGGATAAATATAGAGGTGCTACATTGTGAATTTTGCCTCCTGCAAAATTAAACCCTTCATGTACCCCTTCACTCCTATGTCAAGTACTCCAATATCCCCTTCATTAGATGGAGGGGAAAGGTCAAAGGTCAGACCACCCTGACACAGGTCACAGGTTACCACAAGTTTCCATTACATCAGCTGGTCTAACCACATTTAATCTAACATTATCTAAAGCCAGCCAATGTTGAAAAACAAAATAAAATATGAAGAAAGGAATGACCTGGGAACAAACACAAACTAGTACTAATTTTATCTTATACACACACACATTCATATCATTCATCCCTCTCTCACTTCAGATCTCATGTATAGACTAAAATAAATAAAAAAAGGAAAGCAAACAAACAAGTGAAATGCAGAAAAGGGGGGGGGGACATTACAACATTGTCACTCTTCAGTAGTTCAGCCCATGTGATGTGGGACTGGAAAAGTGTTGATTGGAGGAGCAACCGATCCAGGTAGCCAATCACAAGAGTTCATACTGCCGCAGGTGCATCCTCTGAATAATGTCACGACAGTCATTGAATACACGGCGGATGTTTTCCGTGTCCACGGCACAGGTGAAGTGAGGATAGCAGTAGTGTTTGTCTGTGCCACTCGCTGTGCTGATTTTCTGTGGGTTCATGCAAACACACACACAGTCCAGGCAGTTACAGTATTATACCAACAATATGAATAACAAATGGGTAGCTGACATGCAGAAAAGTAATTAAAAATAGTAAAAAGCTTTATAGAAATGATAGACTAGAAAGAAGTCCCATTTTACACATTTTCTCTTTTAACTTTAATTATATATAGCAAAGCAATTTATTGTTCAAATGTGTACTACAGCTCATGCACATCTGTTATACCAACATTGATAGTGTCTTAACATTATAGATAGTGAAAATAACAAAAATAAAGCGAGTAAAAACAATTATTTATACCAAAAATTCATCTCGGATAAAAAACTTTGCCCTGGACACTTTCGGATCTTCTCCTGGGTCAGGGGTTGCTGTGCATACAAAGAAAACAGATTATTGTTTAATGTATGCAAGGCCATTGGAACAATTTGAAAAATGGAAGGGGGCATATTTAGGTAAGGGTTCTTACATTTTTTCCAAAGTCAAATTAAACTTTTCAAGCATTTTCAAGGTGCATTTTCAAGCTTTTACAACAACGCAGCTGTAGTAAATTGCGTATTTACATACATATATGGACTTCATCACATTGAATCAGATGTTGCATTTGCAGAACATAACGTTGTTCAGATAGACTTCTAAAGTTAATTTAGCTTAAACAAACTGAACATGCAATGTTGGCCTAATTTCTTTTTATATAGGTCAAAAGGGCAGACTGATCACACTATAGCCACATACACAGTGAGTGGCAAGTGAGACTTGAGTGGAGTCATCTTCATTTTATACGAAAGGCAAAAGCAATAATGTTAATATTTAACATCATACATCAACAATAGTAATATTAACAAACAACTTAATAACTTCGGTCAGGCCAGTCGTTCAAATTGTTACCTGCCCTGCCAAAATTTTCACTGGCCCCACCAAAAATATAAATAATAATAATAAAATAAATAAAATAGCTGTTTTTTGCTCATGTAACTTTGTATTGTAATAAATTAGGTCTTTGCACTATAAACATTATTGTGATCTGATTTAAAAGAAGACATTTGGCAGTGTGTTGTCCCCCAGTCAGAATTAATTAGTTATATTTTTTTTATAAAGACTTAAATGAAATTAGAATTATTTTTTATTATTTATTAGAAATTTATTTGCTTAAAATCTTTATTATATCTTTATATGTTTCTGTTTAGAAACTCAATGCAGCTAAAGCCACAACTTCTAAGCATCCAGTCTTGTAACTGCAAACCCATTTATGTTCTGTCTCCCCCTGAACACATTCACACCTAACTTCCTTCTGTGATCTGATGTTGCTTCTTATCACAGAATGAGAAAGAAAACATATTAATTTATAGCATTCTATACTTTAATAAAGGCTATGTTGATTAGCATTGAATTATAAAAATACCTTGTACTTTATGAATATACCCGAGATGGCTTGAAGAACTCAGATAAACCATATATTCACAATCTTGTGTTTATTGTCTTCATGTTTCATCATTCAAAATGTTTCTATCTGCTTGTTATTCATCTACAATGACAGCTGGTAGTGATGTGTCATTTGTGAATGAATTATTGTTTTCGCTCTTGTTCACTTTCATTGCCTCCTCACCTTACAACTATGGCTGCATCCGAAAACCTAGGAGGCTGACTTGTTGCCTTGCTGCCTTATCAGGCAATGACTTGTAAAGCAGCATTTGTGCATGAAGGCACCTCACGAAACATACGGTTTAATGATCTACAGCAAAATAGTGTGAGCTTTGGTGAGAACTGAACAAATATTTAATTACTACAGTAGTAATTTCTTCTTAGAAATGACATCAAAAGTGGAAAACGTTGGTCAAAAATGTACATTTACACACACACTAACCAGCAAATGCAACTTTCGGATGCCATCTTTATTTTTCTAGCTAGGATTGTGGGATATCAAAGGCAGTGAAGGATACATCTATGCTGCCTTCAAAAATCGATCTGATAAAGGTATCTCAGGAAACAGGAAGTGAAACTAACACTGGATTCAGACGTGCCTTGATGCCTTCCTACCTTGAAATGTATCAATCAGATCACAAGTGGACAACGCTAAATACAGGTTTAAATGGGGTCTAAAACATTTTGAGTTTGTCCACTTTCAACCACTTCCAGTGGTAGTCGAAAACGCATTCGACCGGATTGCTTTCGTGGATTTAAAGACCCAAGTTTGGTTTGAAGATGAAAAATGTACCAAGCACAGTGTTCTCTCACCATTCCTGATTTCTAACACACAGCATTTGGTGCGGTCTTGCAGCTTTCAGAGCAGAAACGAAAGCTGCTGTTCTCCATGTGTTTTTCCATCATCTCCGTGTGCGTCCATATGTAAACTGCGCAAGCTTAATTTCGTCTATAAGATCAAAAGTTCTGAAAAAGCCCATACATTTACCCGCCCATAGAACCGCCCCTCGAAGAAATCAGGACAGAAGTGGTTGTAAGTGGACAAAAGAGATGGATTAAAACGCCAGGTATAAACAGGAATGTGTCTCTCTTTTGCAGTGGGTTTAACTGGCAAAGAAACAAAATGCTCAAGGAAGCATTAAAAACCAAATAAAAAAATAAAAAAAATAAAATAAGATTTAATAAATGTTTTAATGTGCCTATAAACAATGGTTTTGATGGGGGAGGAGTCAATTGCAAGCCCAGGTATGGTGCACATTAGCAAATGGCGATCATATTAAGCTCCTCATCAATATGGATTGCTATTAAATATGAAGCAAAAGACATATCTCAGAAGATAACAAAAGACGTGTTGTCCTCTGGTAATCTGCTTTTGGTGAGTAGCTACCCTTATCTTTTTGAAGATTCACATATATGTCAAATAATATAGATTTTATAGCCTCATCTGCTTTATCAGTTTCTCACGCCGTCAAGTTAAAAGTTCAACTTTTAAAAACAGAGAGTGAAGTCACTGGCACAGTGAGCACAGCGATGCTCGTTCTGTATGGTCGGACACCATTAGTGGAATGTCTGTGTATGTATTGAGACAATTGATTGTTTTTGGAGACTAAATGCTGTCTTTTACCTGAATGATTGGCCATTGTTGTGATAATAGTTTATGTATAGTCTCCAAACAATTGCTTTTGGAGGCCGATTGTTGTCTCAATCGATTATCAATATAGCTATTGCTTAGCGATGTAGCATCTGTTTATATGTATTGTTTATGATTGTTCTGTGAACGACTGGCAATCAAACACACTTTCTGTGTATGGAGACAAAAACTGTTTAAGGGTTTTAAAAAGGTCTCTTTTTTTTCTTTCTTTCTTTCTTTCTTTCTTTCTTTCTTTTGTATACAGCAAGGTTTTGTGTAAATTTAGTAATGACAACACTAACATCGTGTGCGCAGATTTAAAGATTTTTTAAAATAAAACACCAACTTTTAACATCATGAAATTGTAATTATTTTACATTTTTAAAAAAAATGGTTTAGTATATGTGGTACGTGTAAAGGTAACTGTAACAGCTTTCTCTAGCCCTCAGATCATTTGTGTTGCCAAGGGGCACTTTGGAGCTCCATGTGGCCATTTTTGAAAAAGGCACTAGTCAGAGAAAAAACCTTGCAGGAACCTCATTTTTTGTTATATCATCCTCAAACTTGAAACACAGCTTAAGACTTGTAGCTTTGGGCCCAGTGTATTTTTTTAGGTTTCGCAGGCATCTTTATTATTATTATTTTTGAATGATAACATAATGTTATGCAAAAAACATTTTCATTCCATTATACTTCATCTTGTCTATTTTTTTTTTTACTATTATTAATTCTAAAACTTTGAGAATAAAGCTCAATTTTTGAAATGATACCACAACTATGCTCATACTCCAAATGGTTTAAGAAAGACAACCATTTGAGTTCAAGCATGTCATTTTCCTGTTTGGGGCTCAAAAGTGGGGTGCGCCTCGAGGTTAAGCAAATATCTATAATTATACTACACTGCTGTTGGATGCTTGAGCGCTGAATGCAATACAATACAATACAATATAATGAGCAATACATGCTGGTGTCAAAATAGACAATTGTATTCCAAAGGAAATCACTTATTTCAGCCTGCAAAAATTATTTTAATCATATAATATACTGTATTTCTGTGTGTGGCCTGTGATGTTGGACTCCAGCAACACCACAACACTACAGAACAAACTATGACATTGTTAAAGACAACATGTGTAGAAGTGAAAGACAAAAGTGTAGAAATCCTATAAAAATGCTATACTATATATTATCTTATACAAATTAAATTGTCTTCATTAATATACAGCAATATAATTAATCGTCTGGTAACTTGACAAATATGTTGTGTTGTCAGTATTATTAGGGTATATAAATATCATTGGTCAGTCACAGGAGAGAAGAGAACATGATGTGTGGATCAAAATGTCCTTCTTTATTATTCAAAACAAAATCAAACAAAACCAAAATCTTACAAGCTGCGCATAAAATAATCGCAGCCTTTGCTAAATCGCGTGCAATAAAATTGTGATAAATCGTGCAGCCCTACTATCTAAGTAAGAACAAAAACAAAGATGAATTCTGACAATAAAAGTTATATTAGCATTTAATAATCTATAAACATTATATAGTACTGGCCAAAAGTTTGGACATTACTATTTTTAATGTTTTTGAATTTTCATCAGCCATTACTCAAATCTTTAGTGTCACATGATCCTTCAGAAATCATTCTAATAGGCTGATTTAATACTCAATGTTGGAAACAGTTGTGCTGCTTAATATTTTTTTTTGGAACCTGTGATACTTTTTTCAGGATTAATTGATTTTTAAAAAGTTAAAAAGAACAACGTGTATTTAAAATAGAAATCTTTTCTAACAATATCTACCAAAAGTCCAGATGTTTTTCATAAACTGAACACATCCTTGCTGAATAAAAGTATTTCTTTTAAAAAAGAGAAAAAATACTGACCCTAAACATTTGAAGAGTGTATATTGTTACAAAAAGATTTCTATTTTAAATAAATGCTGTTCTTTTTTAACTTTTTATTCATCAAAGAATCTTGAAAAAAAAAAAAAGTATCAAGTTATAAAAAAATATAAAAGCTGCAAGCAGCAATGAAAAGCCCTCACACCCATGCCACCGCAACCCGGTGGCTTTAGGAAAACAGAGCACGGTGGGCAATATGCATTTAAGTATATAAATACAGGTGCTGGTCATATAATTAGAATATCATCAAAAAGTTGATTTATTTCACTAATTCCATTCAAAAAGTGAAACTTGTATATTATATTCATTCATTACCCACAGACTGATATATTTCAAATGTTTATTTATTTTAATTTTGATGATTATAACTGACAACTAAGGAAAATCCCAAATTCAGTATCTCAGAAAATTAGAATATTACTTAAGACCAATACAAAGAAAGGATTTTTAGAAATCTTGGCCAACTGAAAAGTATGAACATGAAAAGTATGAGCTTGTACAGCACTCAATACTTAGTTGGGGCTCCTTTTGCCTGAATTACTGCAGCAATGCGGCGTGGCATGGAGTCAATCAGTCTGTTTCACTGCTCAGGTGTTATGAGAGCCCAGGTTGCTCTGATAGTGCCCTTCAGCTCTTCTGCATTGTTGGGTCTGGCATATCGCATCTTCCTCTTCACAATATCCCACAGATTTTCTATGGGGTTAAGGTCAGGCGAGTTTGCTGGCCAATTAAGAACAAGGATACCATGGTCCTTAAACCAGGTACTGGTAGCTTTGGCACTGTGTGCAGGTGCCAAGTCCTGTTGGAAAATAAAATCTGCATCTCCATAAAGTTGGTCAGCAGCAGGAAGCATGAAGTGCTCTAAAACTTCCTGGTATACGGCTGCGTTGATCTTGGACCTCAGAAAACACAGTGGACCAACACCAGCAGATGACATGGCACCCCAAACCATCACTGACTGTGGAAACTTTACACTGGACCTCAAGCAACGTGGATTGTATGCCTCTCCTCTCTTCCTCCATACTCTGGGACCCTGATTTCCAAAGGAAATGCAAAATTTACTTTCATCAGAGAACATAACTTTGGACCACTCAGCAGCAGTCCAGTCGAGACGCTTTTGACGCTGTCTGTTGTTCAAGAGTGGCTTGACACAAGGAATGCGACAGCTGATACCCATGTCTTGCATGGGTCTGTGCGTAGTGGTTCTTGAAGCACTGATTCCAGCTGCAGTCCACTCTTTGTGAATCTCCCCCACATTTTTGAATGGGTTTTGTTTCACAATCCTCTCCAGGGTGTGGTTTTCCCTATTGCTTGTACACTTTTTTCTACCACATCTTTTCTTTCCCTTCTCCTCTCTATTAATGTGCTTGGACACAGAGCTCTGTGAACAGCCAGCCTCTTTTGCAATGACCTTTTGTGTCTTGCCCTCCTTGTGCAAGGTGTCAATGGTCTTCTTTTGGACAACTGTCAAGTCAGCAGTCTTCCCCATGATTGTGTAGCCTACAGAACTAGACTGAGAGACCATTTAAAGGCCTTTACAGGTGTTTTGAGTTAATTAGCTGATTAGAGTGTGGCACCAGGTGTCTTCAATATTGAACCTTTACACAATATTCTAATTTTCTGAGATACTGAATTTGGGATTTTCCTTAGTTGTCAGTTATAATCATCAAAATTAAAAGAAATAAACATTTGAAATATATCAGTCTGTGTGTAATGAATTAATATAATATACAAGTTTCACTTTTTGAATAGAATTAGTGAAATAAATCAACTTTTTGACGATATTCTAATTATATGACCAGCACCTGTATAAGAGGACAGAGTCAGTCATTTGTATTTGCCACACTTCCTGGTGGTGATATGACTTTAACTAAATTTTGGCGTGTAGATGTCTTCAGGCCAGGGCACTTATCAAACGTGAAGTTTGAGGCAGATTGGACATTGTGTGCTCGAGTTACAACAACTTCCTGTTTCATGATGATAGCTTTAGCACTCAGCTAAGTGTTGCTAGCATGTTTTAGAATGTTTCTAGCATGTTTAGTACTCAATTATATTTTTAGTATGTTGCTAGTAGTGCATCACGTGTTAAACACGTCACTTGTCATTTGTTACTATTAACAAATTAATGAATTCGTTAGATTAACAAATAGCCTTATTATAATTAGATCTTTTCCCATCACATGAAAGGTTGCAGTGATAAGCATTGAGCAGCTGACAAACATTCTGTTGATTGTGTGTATGCAGTGATCTCCTCATTGTAACTCGATTCCTGCACTCTCGTGAAATGCTTTCACCACAACTAACAGCAAATGTGAATACAGTAACGTTAGCCTAAGAGCTTCATTGTGAAGTGTAACAGCGTCATTCATTATAACAGCAGTTTTGGCAAGTGTCCAGATAAACTAGCGCTGTGTGATTGATAGCTTCAGCCATTGTATAGGGAGTGTAATTTGATCGCTTTCTGCATGTAATTGAATCACAATTTAAAAATCAGATTATTTTCATGCTACTAAGGGAAACAATGTGAAGTTGATCGTTGATCGTCACTGGCTTGGTTTACTGATGCATAAACAGTATTAAATGATTTTGGGACAAAGAAAATATGCCTGAACTTGAATAATTACACATCAGATATCACTGATCACATTTCAGGCGGCATTAGAATGAACACTGTTACTTTCATGTTTGTGGCGTTGCTGTCGAATCCATATCGTAAAAGTCTGTTTGAAAAGCCTGCGTCAATATTGCAACTGAATTACCAAATAACTCACAGTGAAATGTAAAAATAAACTGAATCCATTTTTCTCACATCGAGATCCGATCGGCATCTTATGCAAAGATGATGTTTTTCCACAGCCAGGAACAGCACACATCTGTGTGGCATTGCAATCTTGTTATTATCACAATCTTATTGTAAACAACTAGGCCTACTTTAGATCCACTTGCTACTCATCGACTGAACACCAGTGGGCAGGGCTAACGATGCGACGATGTAAAAGTAGGTGTTGTTGTCTTTCTCCAGAGGCAGTCGTATGCAAATGATTGTGCCCCTGTGACGTCACATGTCACCTTGGATTCAAACAATGTATTTTTACAGCTTGATTATATAAATACTTTTTTATTAACCCCTTAAGCCCTGAGGGTATCTTTAGAGTTTTTTTTCCTGAGTGACACACAAAAAAGTAAAGACTCGTAACTCCAAAACTATAGCAAGGAGAGTCAAAAAGTTGGTATTGTTTGAAAGGAAACTTTTTAAATTTTTAAATAAAAAAAATTGAATTGAAAAATAGAACATTCTCATGCTGAAAAATTGCAAATAAAAAGTGGGAAAAAGGGAATATTTACCTGTCTTTCTAATTTAAAATGGAATATCTCATGAAGGAAATAAGGTAGCGGGTTCAATCTTTTTGGGTGATGTTCCTCTTTTTATTTTTATTTTTTTGTTTTCTGAGTGACATGCACAAAAATAATGACTCATAACTTCAAATCTCTAGCAATGAGAGTCAAAAGGTTGGTATCGTAAACCAAACAACAAAAGAAAAACAGAAAACCACTCACTACTCTTGAGTACCTTCTTTTAAGCTTCTTGGATCATTATTGCAGTGATTATTATGTTTCTAGCATGTTATATGTTTGGCAACAGTACTTCTAACCCTAATTAATGAAGTTGTGTAGTTGTGTAGCTTCATTTCTTAAACAACCATGTAGGAAGACACATCATGGCCATATGAAGACTTTACAGAGTGCTTGACTCTTGCATTGTCAATACAAGATCTTGCACCTATTCATTGGAAATATTTCCATCAAATATCTTAATCTATTATAGACTTAATCTATCCATAGACCTTTTACTGAAAATGCAAGAGTCAAGCACTCTGTAAAGTCTACTCCAGCACATTCCTAAAGACCTTCAATGAATGAACAAGGTCTGGACTGCCAATTCATGTATGAAAATGATTCTTCATGCTCCCTCCCAACCATTCTTTCACAATTTGAGCCTGATGAATCTGGACATTGTCATCCTGGAATATAGCCATAATGTGTCTTCCTACATGGTTGTTTAAAAATGAAAAGCTACACACTCCATAAATTACGGTTAGAAGAACTGTTGCCAAACATATAACATGCTAGGAACATAATAATCACAGCAATAATGATTCAATCATTGACTCTTAAGCATTTTGCCTATTTTAGGCATTTGCCCCAAACAGCAACTTTTTTAGCGGGCAGTGCATATACAATATATACCATGGTTTGAAAAATAAATACTTTCAAGTGCAAAATACAGTTATTTGCATTGCCAATCTGTCAAATGCATAAAATTATAATGAGAAAACTATTGTAATAGAATGTTGTGAATTAATTGTGCTTTAGTTGCCACCAAAGAGCGCATCTGACTAGCAAGGACGAGTTCACTTGAGTTCACTTGCATTCATGTATTTTTGTGTAGGTGTAAGTTGTAATATAATGTTTGTGTTGTATATATCTAAATGTCATATAGGGTGTGTTTGGCTGAGTTAATTAACCTGCTTCCAAAGTGCTTCAAGGGTTACTTCACCCAAAAATGAAAATTCAGAACACAGAAGCGCTGCAAAGTGTTTACTATGTGAACAGCGTTGGACACTGACAGGGAAGTGAAGAAATTGTTCAATAAAGTTATTAAAGTTGCCCTCCCCCCATTCCTAATATGGATGTGATGTTTTTACATGCATTTACATGCTTTCTTACTTAAAGGTGCACGTCGCTTCTTGTGTGATATCCATTGGTTCCCCTTCTTGTTTTAAAACGGAAAGATTTCCAATATTATGATGAAGGGATACAGCTACGCCACTTCCTGTTGGCATACATCTTTACAACTAAAGATGTGAACGTGAACTTGTGCGCTGCGTAATGCGTGTCAACATTGCACTGCACATGTGCCCCAAAGACTTCTGAATACGATTGAGAAAGTAGTCGGATTCAAGCGTTTACATGGTCATTTTTTGCTGTTGGATCAGATTAGAAAAGGAATAAACCACCCCTTCCAATCCAATCGAAATTTCATTCTGATCGAGCTCAATCGGATCGATTAAGGTGTTTACATGAACGTTTTTCTATCCGATTGAGCCGTCAATCCGATTACAAATGGATTATTTGGGTGCATGTAAAGGTAGCCACTCTCCTATCGCTTGGTTCAGCTTCTTCTTTTGATCTGGAAATTCTGTACTCTTACAGAAGATGTGTAACAGTGCCGCCTACAGTAAATTCGGTCAATGGTGAGGAAAGAGTGAAGTAGATTTAAAGTAAATTCCTATGTACACTACCAGTGGACTAGCCTACACAAAAATTCAGATATTCAAAATTAGCAATATATCTGTTTTCTTTATAAATCAATATTTCCAAACAATGTGCTTTTATACTATGCTTTTATAAATATACTTTTAAGTACAGTGGGTACGGAAAGTATTCAGACCCCCTTAAATTTTTCACTCTTTGTTATATTGCAGCCATTTGCTAAAATCATTTTTTTCCTCATTAATGTACACACAGCACCCCATCTTGACAGAAAAACACAGAATTGTTGACATTTTTGCAGATTTATTAAAAAGTATTCAGACCCTTTGCTGTGACACTCATATATTTAACTCAGGTGCTGTCCATTTCTTCTGATCATCCTTGAGATGGTTCTATACCTTCATTTGAGTCCAGCTGTGTTTGATTATTGGATTGATTGGACTTGATTAGGAAAGCCACACACCTGTCTATATAAGACCTTACAGCTCACAGTGCATGTCAGAGCAAATGAGAATCATGAGGTCAAAGGAACTGCCTGAAGAGCTCAGAGACAGAATTGTGGCAAGGCACAGATCTGGCCAAGGTTACAAAAAAATTTCTGCTGCACTTAAGGTTCTTAAGAGCACAGTGGCCTCCATAATCCTTAAATGGAAGACATTTAGGATGACCAGAACCCTTCCTAGAGCTGGCCGTCCAGCCAAACTGAGCTATCGGGGGAGAAGAGCCTTGGTGAGAGAGGTCAAGAAGAACCCAAAGATCACTGTGGCTGAGCTCCAGAGATGCAGTCGGGAGATGGGAGAAAGTTGTAGAAAGTCAACCATCACTGCAGCCCTCCACCAGTTGGGGCTTTATGGCAGAGTGGCCCGACGGAAGCCTCTCCTCAGTGCAAGACACATGAAAGCCTGCATGGAGTTTGCCAAGATGGTGAGAAATAAGATTCTCTGGTCTGATGAGACCAAGATAGAACTTTTTGGCCTTAATTCTAAGCGGTATGTGTGGAGAAAACCAGGCACTTCTCATCACCTGTCCAATACAGTCCCAACAGTGAAGCATGGTGGTGGCAGCATCATGCTGTGGGGGTGTTTTTCAGCTGCAGGGACAGGACAACTGGTTGCAATCGAGGGAAAGATGAATGCGGCCAAGTACAGGGATATCCTGGACGAAAACCTTCTCCAGAGTGCTCAGGACCTCAGACTGGGCCGAAGGTTTACCTTCCAACAAGACAATGACCCTAAGCACGCAGCTAAAATAACGAAGGAGTGGCTTCACAACAACTCCATGACTGTTCTTGAATGGCCCAGCCAGAGCCCTGACGTAAACCCAATTGAGCATCTCTGGAGAGATCTAAAAATGGCTGTCCACCAACGTTTACCATCCATCCTGACAGAACTGGAGAGGATCTGCAAGGAGGAATGGCAGAGGATCCCCAAATCCAGGTGTGAAAAACTTGTTGCATCTTTCCCAAAAAGACTCATGGCTGTATTAGATCAAAAGGGTGCTTCTACTAAATACTGAGCAAAGGGTCTGAATACTTAGGACCATGTGATATTTCAGTTTTTCTTTTTTAATAAATCTACAAAAATGTCAACAATTCTGTGTTTTTTTGCTGTCAATATGGGGTGCTGTGTGTACAATAATGGGGGGAAAAATTAACTTAAATGATTTTTAGCAAATGGCTGCAATATAACAAAGAGTGAAAAATTTAAGGGGGTCTGAATACTTTCCGTACCCACTGTATATCTCGATCAAAAGACAAAGTCCAAGTATAGGCCAAATATACTTAGACTTTTCTGTCAGTATAAGTCAAGTATACTTAAGTCCAATTTCTCAGAAGTATATAAAGTATATTTCTGAGAAGTATACAAAAAGTAGACTGAAAGTATACTTTCTTATTTTTAATTTAAAAGAAGTATACTAATATACTTACTCACTTGAATAAACTTATTTTTCGTAAGGGCTGTTTACATCTGTATTTAGCATTGTCCTCTTGTGATCCGATCGACCGAAACACATCTTAATATCAGGTGTAAACAGGGCCATAGTAACACATAGTAACATAGTATGATGAATTGCTATCACTTATTGATGACATCAAAGCAAAAACACGTTCTGTGTGCGGCCCTTATAGGTGCAGTAAGCGATTTCTGGTAAACAATGTTGATATTTGAAATCACAGGCAGTGGAATGGGGAAAACTGCAAGGTCTCGAGATGCGTCTTTTAAAAGTTTAACTTATTTTAACTTGAGCGCCGCATTTTTAGAACGGTGTGTTTAATGCGCGAGATGCAAAAGACACAAGTGCAACTTTCAAACACGTCCATCTAGCGTGTGTTTACATAGAAAAATAATGGAAAAGTTGTGCAGTAGAATGAAAAAAATGTGTTCTGTGTGAACGGCCCCCTTTGGCTGTTTAATAAAGCCTGCAGTAGGAAACTTTTACCTGTCATGGCCACATGGTGCCATCTTTAATGTTAATGCTATCATTTTTTAATGTTAATGCAGAGTGCATAGTGTTGCTAATTTTATTTGTTGGTTCAATATAATACTTGGTTAACTGATTTGATTGATGGTAAATTGATTGTGTATAATACTTTTTGAATATTTCCAGCACATTTTAACATATTTTCATACCATTTTATCTCTAGTTAGATATGCCTTTTTATATGTATGTTATGATCATATACAGGACATTACCTTCAGGAGGAAGTGTGTAGCGAGCATACTCTGGGAAATAATCTTCAAGTTTGGATTTTCCTGCCAGGATCTTTTCTGCCAGCATATCCTGTTTATTGAGGAACAAGATCACTGAAATGGTCCTTAAAAACCTGTTTGAAAACAAAGAGAGAGAGACAGTTTGAGCACTTCTTTATATTTATATATCTGATGACATTTTAGACATTTCAGAGATGTTCAGCCGCAGCTTTGAGCCACCATTTTACTCGATAAGTGTTAATATTTAAAGTTGCCATCTGTCTCCTCTATTTGACTTAAACTGTTAGGCATGAGCACAATAACCAAAAATATCACTATAAATTTTTATATCACAATAACTATATATAATTGTATAGTTATTTTTGATGGAAAAATGTTTTATTATATGTATGGTTTTTTGGGGATTTTATATGTGGTATATATATATATATATATATATATATATGTGTATAATATTATACACACACACACACACACACACACACACACACACACACACACACACACACACACACACACACACACACACCATGAATATTCAACACATTGCCCAGCCCTATTGCTGACCTCTAATAAAAATAATCGGTAACCGTTACAAACATATAGATGCACTTCAGGATAACTTCTGCAGCACTTGGGACGGGAACTGAGAACTCCCAAGAAACAGCAGAACTGTGAAACCTGTTAGTCCAGATGCTGCGGAACAGATCAAGAGACTCGCGCAACCGGTTGGTGCTGTTGTCTTCCCTTATGACCATGTTGTAACTGCTACTGGCTGCCACGAAGATGATGGCGGTCACATCTGTGATTATAGACAGGAAGAAATATACATTAGCCAAGCACACACTTAAAGGGATAATTCACCCAAAAATGAAACTTCTGTCATATTTACTCACCCTCATATTGTTCCAAACCCATAAGACTCCATCTTCGAAACATACAATAAGATATTTTTAATAAAACTTGAGAGGTTTCTGTCCCTCTATTGAAAGTCCAGGTTACCAAAACTTAAAAGATCCAAAAAGGTTATAAAGGCTTTGTCAAAGGAATCCATATGAAATAGAGCAGTTTAATCTTAAGTCTTGTGAAGAGATACAACAACTTTATATGATGAACATCATGTAGACACACATACATAGTGTCCATCACATATGATAAACACAGAAGCGCTAGAAAACACCTCATTGTTTCATGTGTGTGCGTGATGCTCAAAAACCAATAAGGTTTGTTTAAGTGCATGATGCATGCACATAACTCATGCACAAGCTTAAGTGTTTACCATATTTGTATGAATGTGTCAATCATTGTTTAGATTTAAATGAAATTCTAAATTAAATCTGTTCATAATATAAAGCTATTGCATCTCTTCACAAGACATGGATTATGGTTTAATTCATATTGATTTATATCGATTTGTTTTTACAATGCCTTTATGACTTTTTTGATCTTCTAAGTTTTGATTACCTGAACTTTTTTTATTTTCCAAAAAATAATAACAATAAAAAAAGAAAATCTTAATTTGTGTTTAACCAAAAATCTTATTGCTTTGTAATGACATGAGGGTGAGTCAATGATGACAGAATGTTCATTTTTTGGTGAATTATCCCTTTAACATTAACACCATTAGTGACTTTTAGATATACAGGTGCTGGTCATATAATTAGAATATCATCAAAAAGTTGATTTATTTCACTAATTCCATTCAAAAAGTTAAACTTGTATATTGTATTCATTCATTACACACAGACTGATATATTTCAAATGTATATTTCTTTTAATTTTGATGATTATAACTGACAACTAAGGAAAATCCCAAATTCAGTATCTCAGAAAATTAGAATATTGTGAAAAGGTTCAATATTGAAGACACCTGGTGCCACACTCTAATCAGCTAATTAACTCAAAACCCCTGCAAAGGCCTTTAAATGGTCTCTCAGTCTAGTTCTGTAGGCTACACCATTGACACCTTGCACAAGGAGGGCAAGACACAAAAGTCATTGCAAAAGAGGCTGGCTGTTCACAGAGCTCTGTGTCCAAGCACATTAATAGAGAGGCGAAGGGAAGAAAAGGATGTGGTAGAAAAAAGTGTACAAGCAATAGGGATAACCGCACCCTGGAGAGGATTGTGAAACAAAACCCATTTAAAAATGTGGGGGAGATTCACGATCATCAAAATTAAAAGAAATAAACATTTGAAATATATCAGTCTGTGTGTAATGAGTGAATATAATATACAAGGTTCACTTTTTGAATGGAATTAGTGAAATAAATCAACTTTTTGATGATATTATAATTATATGACCAGCACCTGTACTAACTATAAAAACAGGTTTCAGGAATTTAATTATGGAAAAAATGCATTATACCACAAAACTTAAGGAACCTACAAGCTCACCATTAAAGCACTGAATCCATTTCCTCCTTTCATCTCTCTGACCACCCACATCAAACATACTGACACACAAGGAGAAAGAAATAAGAAATGTTTCTGTATATCAACTGAAAAAAAAAAGTAGTAATTAAATACAGTTCTGAATTATTAGATTTTAAAAAAGCAAACACAATAATGGTGGTTAAAAGGTTTTGAAAAGTTGTAATATAATTTTATTAAATAGTGAGGTCCAAAGGTCTGTTACCACCAGTTTAAATGCTTCAATTCCTCTTAAATGGATTTTTACTTCTGAATTTTGTCTTTGCCAGCTCAGTCACATTCAGCACTATCAGGGTTCTGTCAGTTCAGTTGGTTTATTCTTGGTTTGGTGACAGAGGTCTGACACTCCATAGTCGTATCTTTGCGTGAGCATGCAGTTGAGTTTGCTCAGGCTGTATGCTCTTTAGTCGGGGTTCAGACATTCATGCTCCATAGCTGTATCCAAAATCATATACTTTCCTACTACTACTTCCCTACTGTAGGCGAAAAAAGTATGTGACAAAAGAAGTATGTCTGAATTCACAATACTCATAAAAGATAAGGCAAAAAGTACCCAGATAACCTACTTCTTCCGGCAAGATTCTGAATTGTGCATACACTTTACTATCCCATGAGGCAATGAGAGAAGTGTGGACACTTTACTATCCCATGAGGCCATGAGAGAAGATTTGTGAATGGTAGTAACACGACAACTGACCCCGGTCAGGTCATGTGATAAGAGCAACATGCGAATGTAGTACGTCAAGATTACATTCATAGTACACACATTCATACTATATAGAACGTAATTTTTTACGTTTGTGAAGTCATGAACTGTTGTTACTGAAATTGAAAGCATCACTGTTCTTTCACGAACATGCCAAATGTCATTACAACCACAGGGGATAGAAAAGGGGAGGAGGAGGAGGCACATGAGCCGAGCTCGTCTTGTGCCTCAGTTGGTAAAAAATTAGCCAATCACCATTAAGTGTTTTACATTCAGTGCTTAGGAGAGTTGAGAAAAGATACAGGTGTAGCGGTTGTACAGTTATTAATCAATTTATGGGTTATATTATATATGAATTATAATAAATCATAAAGCTTTATGATCAATTATGACGCATATATCAACCCAAGGGGGAATTAAATATATATTGTGAATTAATTACAACAAATTCTAATCAATCACATATATGATTAGTCCTTGTTTAATAATTATTTAGAGAAACTACGTTCGTCCAGCAAACCTAACTCCTCCTAGAATGTTATAAGCGGAGTTGTTCTCTGGCCACGAGAACAATTCCTATTATAGCATCAAAGCCTAAAGCGATCGAAGAACGTTAAAGTGACCTGATTTTGAATAGAATAGCCAATGACATTGGTGCAAAGTTGGCGGGCAAGCTCTTCCTTTGTCTGGTCTCCTAGCTGAATTTGCATAATTGATGACTATCAGATCGGATTTCGAGATGGAGTACTTTCTTCACCATATCATTAAACAAATAGAACAATGCCTTTGACAGCCATGTGATATACATAGGTGAACGAGGCGTGAGGAGAGCTTTACATAGACACCAAGCTTGTTATGTAAGAAAAGTGTATAAAAGAAGTTATGGTTTACAGACAAAATTCCATCATTAAAACTAAAATAACTCAAGTACAGTTATTTAAACTAAGTCTAAACATTAGGAAACATGCATACGCTTGAGATACGGGTACATTTTGGCATAGTTATATTTTACATAGTCAATAATGTATGTTTGTGTGTTTTTGTGTGTGTCTGTGTGTGTGTGGTGTGTGTTGGAATTTGTCTGGTCAGTCTCTGGGCCCACACCAGGGGGGTGCTCCTTTTGAAGTCTCCAAAGTTAGGAAGTTGGAGTTTTCTGTTTAACCTCACGGGTCCACAAACCTGCCAAAAGTTGCAGTCGGCCGGAGCCGATTTAGTGATTTAAAAACACAGTTCATCAGGTTAAAAGCGTTCTGAAAATTCCAAAGTTTATTGACTCTGAACGGATCCATCCAGACGTTACACAGGGGAGGCTAGCCTCCTTTGGTATGTCAAACAATCATCATAGAGACGTAAATTACGTGAATAACTTGATATTAGTTTTGAACTGCTATCGCTGCGCTGATAATGTACCAAGTATTATAATTATGGAGAATAGCGATATTGAATATTTGATCGCCAACTAATTTACCAAGCTATTATTCAAACATTCTACAAATTAAAAATGAAGGAAGACTCCACGAATAAGTTGCAAATATAGGCTACAGCAGCCTATATTTACTAAATGGTTCAACGTGCTCTTTTAACACAGACATAAGGAGGGATGGATGTTTGCTTCAAGTGATAGGTGAGTGAAATTATTTTGTATTATCTTGCTTCTAAATGAGCAAAAAGCCAATTTAAAGCAGTTAAGCTAATAATAGGCTAATAATAATAATAATAATAACCAGTGACAGCCAAACAAGTGAACCTTTGGACAAAAAAGAAGACAAATAGTGCTCACTAGCAATCTCCGATAAAATTGTGGGGTTTGTTAAGAGCAGTGGAGGATACAAGTTTTTAATGGACATGTTAAAAACTAGGATACAAGTTCCCTTTGGGGGAAAGTCGCACTGCATTGGTAACGATACTTTGGGGAACGCCCTTAGCATAGCGCATCTGAAGCATGAATGAAACTATTCCAATGCCCATTGGTGTTGCGTCATGACGTAATGTGACGGCATACACGGAAGGTGATTGGACTGCGGGATGAAAATAACACCGTTTCGACGACATGGCGACAAACACACTCTACAAACGCAACTCTTGTGTATTCCTGTGGGCGGAGGTTAGTCAAAAAAGTTTTAGTGACGTCATTAAAGAAGGAAGTAGAGGGATGTAGTCCAAACTGGCTGTTCGATGTAGGCGACTTCTGTTAAATAAAATATCTCGCTTGGCATTGAACTTTGAGCTTTAAAATTTTACAGATTTTTTTATACTCTAACAACAACATTACACACTAACTAAAGTTTGAAACATGGGATCACGAAGAACGGGACCTTTAAAGCAAGTGATTCATTTCATTCATTAAAACCAGAGCTTCTGCAGGTATCATCAAATCTAATTTAATGCTTTTTAATGCCTTTTTAATGCCAATTTTTTAATGCCATATATATATATATATATATATATATATATTATATATATATATATATATATATGTCGCTAAATGTCAATAGATGACGTCATGCAGCAATTTGTTTGCTTCTCTGCTGCTACCCTTTTTGCTCACATAATATATTTTAATACAGCCAAATTCCCAATAAAATTGTTTAATTTTTCTGTTGTCAGACAATATGAAATGACTGAAACGCGACCCATTAAGACTTCATACAGGGCTCAACATTAAGCCTTGTCATTCACTTATATGAGTAAAACAGTTGCTTGTCCAAAAAAAAAGGTTTTTTTTTTGTGTAAATATAAATGTAAAATTTCTGAAGCAATATCCTTTCAGAATATTGCATAAAATAAATTTGATCAATAAATTTACTTGGAATAAGACACTAAGGGCTGTTACCAATCAAATTAAATTGTTTACACATATACAATAAAAAAATACACCTGTATTAAATAATGTTATAGGATTGTAAGAAATGTTGGGGGGAAATGATACTTTTAAAAAATTAAACTAAACCACCAGTAGGTGGCATCAAGAAACCATCTTAATAAGTGAGTCATTCAATTAAACGATTCATTCCAATGGCTGATTCATTCAAGAATGAGGCAGTTGTTTATGAATGGGTCACTGAATCTTTGACTCAAAATGCTTCAAATTGCTGAATCATTCAGTAAGGAAAACAAGGCTGAGCCTGCATCTCAATGAACATTCTATCCATCCTAAATAGTATGTAACATTATTAATATTCAATACTATTTAGGGCGGATAGGGTGACTAGGATGCACATTGGGATGCAGGGTGAGTGTTGCTACACTACGATTCTGCTGTGATTTTTGTTTGAAACTATTTTCACTGCTAAAATAGAATAAAAACAGGCAATGTTCCTTCTAAAATGTAAGTGACTTAATATTAACTATTTGTTAACACATTTTTAATCGTGACGGTAGCCTATTTAGGAAAACAGCATTCTTGGTCGTGTGATACCTATTGCTTAACTGTATCAAATTATAAAAACTCCACATTTTGAATTTTTACCGCAGTATGTTTAACTGAGATTCTTTTTGTGTGTGCTACACTCATGTTTCCATTTCTCCTCGAGATGGTGCGCGAGCCTCAACAGTGCAACCTTGTTATCATCAGTACATTATACAGCCTATTATCATCCACCATCGATCGCCACTTACACTAAATGTAATAAAATCATTCTCACGTTTTTTTTTTTTTTGTATTGACGTTCTCTTTCACTTGCCCCTTCAAAAAATCCACTTATCCCGGACTAATTGAAAAGCCTTAGTATCAAGCCCTGACATGTTAAACCAGTGCTAAATCCTGATTTATAATTGAGACGTTGTCTGACAAAATCACAATACACATAAGATAAAGACAGTTGCTGTGATTTTGGCTAACGTTATATGTACACGTAAAATGATCACTCAGTCAGGTTAGAAGCAATAGTATCTATTTTATTTGTTCTCAGCCACTCACTGAACAGCAGATGCAGAGAGAGCTGCGCCAACGGCAGCAGCAGCAAAGCAAGATCTCACGCTCGTGCGGCAGTACCGGTGGGTCTTGGAAGCTAGATCAGGTTAACAACGCGCTTTCTTGGAAAAAAGTCGCAAAAGGAGTCTGAAAAGTCGCTAAGTTGGCAAAACTGATGCAGCCTTCCGTCTCCAGGTCACAGCCCGCCGCTGTCCAAAACAGCGTTACGACAACTTTGCACCGGCCGGAGGCAATTACCAAACTGGTTACGTGTGTGTACACCAATGTGCATATTTTACCACAGAAAATTAAAGTTATTAATTATGAAGGTTATATTCAATATAAAGTGGTAGTATATTTTTTTTTAAACAATTTAAAAAATTTAATGCCTGTAGGAATAAAATTTAATGCTTTTTAATGCCATTTAAGGCCTTAATTTTCGCAAAATCCATTTAATGACTTTTAATGCTTTTTAATGCCCCGCAGATACCCTGAAAACGGATTTACATTAACGGAGCAAGCGGTAAGTGTATGTGCGATGATTATCAGGGCCAGTAAATATGCAAAAAAGCTGATAAAGACACAACAGTTGTGTTTACACCTAATTCAATGTCTTCACTGTTACTTTCCCTGTGTAGCCTACATGTAAACATCTTTCTCTACCGTGAACGAGATAAAAACGCTATTCCCCGATGCTGATGTACAGTTCAAACGTTAAATCTGAGATAGACATATAACTTTCCTTAACTTTATATCACAGCTGTGCTGCAGTACTGGGGTTTCCCTCAATACGTCATACTCCAGGATTCCCCTGTTGTCATATAGAATATGCTTAACTTATCTTTATAGACTAAATAAGGTGATATAAAAGACCACCAAACATGCACATTATTGAGTCAAGTCAAGTCAAGTCACCTTTATTTATATAGTGCTTTTTACAATGCAGATTGTGCAGCTTTCATTGTGTGTCAATGCAGCTTTACATTGATAACTGGTACATAATTTGGCTGCACAGCAGCTCTTAAATAATAGTGTCAATGCAGGCAGATCAGAGGCACTGTTGAATAAATGTCAAGAGAATGAGAATGTAGGCTATAGGCTACAGGCAAGCAGGTTGACTCAGAATATGGACGTAACGTGCAAAGTTTTACGCTAAGCGGTTCCCAGTGAAATACTGGCATTAAGTTGGCTTGACACTGGACGGTCGATATTCGCAAATTTAGGGATCGTCTCTAAACTACAATTCTTTCAGCTAATAGCTGTAGAAACTGTAGTTTTCAAGCTGTTATTTTTTCTTTACAATTAGCACATCTAGCAAATGAATTGTATTTTTATCCCTCTACATAGAGAGTGAAATAGTTTCTAGTCTAGAATTGATAAAGTTTACGAATTCCAGTAATTCATTCCCCCCCCCCCCCCCTGTCCAAATAAGGACAATCTTCAATATTAAAGCTGCGATGAAAGGGCCCTTGCACCCGGGCTCACCGCCACCCGTTGGCCTTAGGAAAACAGTGAACAGAGGGTGACATACATGTAAGCGAGTAAATACAGGAGAATTATGGCAAAGTCATTTCAAAGTGCCACACTTCCTGCTGCCAACAGGTGGCACTTTGACTGTAACTGAATACTGCCATGTCTTCAGGCCAGGACTACAACTGAGTTACAACAACTTCCTGTTTCGTGGAGTTAACACTCTGAGGTCTGAAAACGCGCCGGCGCGTTTTGCAGGTTTTTTTTCACATTGCAGCAAAACAGACTTAAAATACTCCGTCATTTTTTGTCATAGAGACATAAGTAATATATCATTCATCGTCTCAATCGTGTATTTATTGTCTTGAAAAGTGTTTATCTGGATGTAAAAGTCATGGTTAGCGAGCTCTAGAAGACATGCAGTTAGTTCCTGTTTTCTTTTCTTCTATAGATGAATTTTAGATGAGTTTTTGTTTCTTTAGCGCCCTCCAGCTGCAGTATGAATTGGAAACTCCATTCATGGAATAGCCGCTTCTTTTAGAATAATTTGTGGACTAAAAATGCACAGAGAGCGCCCTCCGACTTCAAGGATGAATTGAAAACACCAGCGCTCATAGTAATGACAATGAATATTAAATAAATATAACTCCTCTGTATAGAAAATTGCATATAAGAATAAGAATCCAATATTTCTCCAAATGTGCATGCTTTTAAACTAAAAGCCTATATTCAGACTCTTTGCATCACAGAAATACATTATATTTTAAAGTATAATATAAAACCATTACTTTATATTGTAATAATATTTTTCTGTATGTTTCATATATCATGATGAGCTTGAGACATCACAGAAGGTTTTTTTCACAGCCTACCTGACTGAAATGCCTCATTAATATGCAAGTCATTTCAGCTCATTACTATCCAATTCTTTTGTCTTCTCAGGTGAGAATGGCCCATTATTCAGTGGTGATTCACGCCTCCACGCATACTGTGCTTCTTGGCAAAAAGTGTCTTACAAAAACTAAATCAATATATTGTTTTATATGAAGGAGTAGGCAGCATAATTTTTACATAATTTTGAAGCAGAAACTCTAGTCTACAACCTCCAATACCCTAAAGTATTGTAAACACAGATTTACTATACTTTTTTTGGCCTTATTTCAGTGACTTAAGTTTTTTGTTTTTTCAATAACCACGCATAAATGTTATTCCTTCAAAAACACAAACATGTACATACATGTTCCTCACATATTATTGTAGCCTAGTTTGTGCTGAATACAGTGTAATGACACTTTTTCCATCAATATGTTTATGAACAACTGAAAAAAGCACAAATGTCAGGGCATGTCAAAACTTCTCCAGGCCCCAAATCAGCCTCAGACTCCAGAGGGTTAAATGCAAACATTAGCACTTAGCCAAGTGTTGCATGATTTATCGTATTTCTAGTATGTTTGGTACTTTGTGGCATATTGAAATGTGTTTCTGGGAATGAATTAAAGTGTAAAGCATGTCATTTCCTGCTGCCAGCAGGTGGCGCTATGACTAACTGATTATTGGCATATAGATGTCTTTAGGCCAGGACTTTTATCACACATGTGAAGTTTGGGGCAGATCGGACATAGTATGCCTAACTTACAAAAGCTTCCTCTTTCATGGCGAAACATCAGAATTTGTCAGTCCGCTACGGACACGCTGTTCAACGAAAACTCAAGATCTTCTCAGTTTAACATCATTAAGGCTGTCC